>CM047815.1:94233275-94298755 GCA_026214975.1 Gentiana macrophylla
CACGACCGGTCTCTCCCGACGAAGCATACAGACTCGTCCCTCCGGCCATACCTTACACGCGTGGCGCCCACCAGTTGATGAAGAGGACGCTCAACGTACGCAGTCGAGGCGGACTGAGCATGCGACTACCTCTGCCAACCTGGAAGGCGATCGGACGATATCGGTAAACGCTATTTGGTTGAGCCACCGAGGCCGATCTTATTCGAACTCATCCAACAAGAGTTGGATAGAAGTAACTTCGGAGTTGAGAGCTCAAGAGTGCATTTGAAAAAACCGACTCGGAGTTCGAGCTTTAAGATTGCGTGGGCAAATACCGAGTCGGGGTTGAGAGCTTCGTTGGCAAAAGCGACTACGAGTTAAGGGACACTAGGGTGAGTTAATTTGAACTCAAGAGTCGATTTAGATTGTTCATGAACATGAATGATTAGCCAGCGGTATGAATTATCTTGCACATAATAATTTGACACCGTATTTCTATTGTTTACACACGAATCTAATATATTAATATGCTTGTAACCAGGGATCCGGTGCTCAGGCTCGACTCCAGGAGGAGGTTTAGTGACCCCACAAGGTAGCCAGGGATCCGGTCGCGAGGCTCAACTCGCAGCGAGGTGGTTTAGTGACCCCACAAGGTAGCCGGAAGACCGATACACCTACAAAGCCGTGATTCTCGGGATCCCAGCCATACTCATGAGAGGCTTGGGAACGTACACCCGAGGAGGGCTTCGACACGGACCATATGATAGGTATTTCGTGACATCAACATACGATTTTATTGTTTCTTATTTTCTAATTGACGATATCGATTATAATTTGCATAGGTACTCGAGAGGCCATGTCACCATCGTGGATTTGTTATAGAGCCGAGATGAATTATGGTAAGTTGTTTGATTTCCTTATTTAATCGAGAAAGTAGGTTATATTATTACTCGTTAATTCATTATCTCTTTAATACATGGTACAGCAACTCCCGACAATACGTTAAGAGCCTCTACGACAGAAGAAACTCCAGTGCAGAGTGAAATTCAGTACAGTAAGTGTGTGCATTTTTTATTTGGTAAATAGAAATTAGTTTGTCAATAAGCATGTAGTATAACTCGCCCTTCAGTATAAATGGTGGTCCAAGTGAAGCTAGCGTTGGGGGAAAGAAAAAGGCGACGGTGAACCGGACATAAGATTGACGACCCGTCGGACTATTAACCCACCAAAACATCTAATCGACGGGTCGTTCGTAGTCAATCTTCCAGGCGGTGACAGATGGACGCCATTGAAAAATTCCCTCAACCTTTGGAAAAGCGTTTCCAACGGCGGTACGAACAAGAGACGCCACCCGCTTATATATATTCCTACAGTCGGGTACGTTGGAGGATCGAGTATAGATGAAAAGGCGGACAAAGAGTATTTCGCTCGCCTCCATGAAAATCTGAAAGAGCTAGATGGAGTGGTATATATCTTTGTGAAATCATATTCATATTTATGAAATTTTCATATGTTTGATTTGCATCATCTCACCTTATTTTTTGAATGCGGACAAAGATGTGGATGGGTACTGGACTAATACGCCGTCAACGGGAAGCATATCCGGATGCCTTTCATCCCAATTCGACCGTCATCTCCTGCAGGCTCGCCCGATTTTGCGACTTGGAGGAAGGACCAAGGTAGGACCGCTGAGACGGTAGAGGTTTGAGATGATATGAGGAGATCGCGTCAAAATGGGATGTAAACTCGGTGGTGTACATGCCCTGGGCCATATATCACGGACACCGGGTCGCTATTCAATTTTCTATTCCAAAATGGCGGTATTAGTGTTCGATTGTCTGGCGTGGACAAAGTACGAATCGCACTCGTAAATCCATGAAACTTTGAAACACTTTGGTGTGGTGTTGAGGAGAGTGCTTGAGACGAATGATCGACTACGTAACCACCCAAAAATGCTTGATCCATGGCGACCTCCTGTTCTGCCAAAATAGTTAAAGTGAGAATTACCACAAATGAAAATCCCGTAAGTGTTATTAACGTCAATGTATTTATAATACTATATAGTGTACATTATCTTATTATCAAGCGATTAATCGAAATTTACAACTGTGCGAGGGTGATCGTGGGGTGTATACGGTCAAGTTCATCGAGCATATGATGCACTCCACTACGTTTGAACCGATCGGACACGAAAACATGATGTTATTTAGACATAAAATGTCTCGTGCGGATGTTTAATCGGTGCATAGATCTTTAGATATGTAGTTATTTTTGTGAATTTGATGTATATGGCATGACATTTTGTTTGTTTTATACCAAGTTATGTCGTTGTAATATTTTTATTAACTTATGTTTATATCGGCTCGTTTTTTATGTTAGTTTCTTATTCAGTTGATTTATTTTTGTGGGATAGACTAGTGTAATGGGACACTAGTCTTGATATTATATTACGGGACGGACTAGGCTTCACATACTTACACCTCTTGATATTATCACTCAACGCCTTCATATTCAGCTCATTCCAAGTAGTACGGTTTACTCAAAAGTTTATCTATTACATGAGCCAAATGCACTTCCTCGTTTATCTATTACATTCATCATCGACCGTAAGTTTGATAAGACATGTAGATTACGAAATCAAGAATTTACTTTAGAAACAAAGAGATAAATATATATAAATACAAAGACATTAAACTTTAGAAACAAAGACATGAAGAGCCAAAGCCTAGACAAACAAAGGAAAGTCACAAAAGGTAAACCATGCGTCTGCTCCTAAACAAACCACGGAAAGTCACAAAAGGTGATTGGGATACTTTCCTCACCAATGTCATCATTGTCATACTCTGGTACGTGAAATTCTCTTGCGAGAGCGGTGATAAGAAATGGATAATACAGATAACCATCACCAAGCAAGTTAAGCGATATTTCACCAATCCTACGAACGATATCACTTCCAAAATCAACTTCACGCGTTAAAAAGGCAAACGAAAAAGCTTTGAAGGCATTGCTCGGATTAAAAGTGTGTACGGTACCATACACGCTACTACCAATCCATTCGAAGTAAACACGCAGCCATTCTTCAGGATAGTCAGGATACTCAAGGCGATTCTGGAATTCGTAAAATTGGGTGTCTGAGATTTCGGTTGCTTCGAGTTCTGGTATACGTATAGTATTGATTGATCCAATCGAGATGAAAAGAAGACATTTACTCCACGTAGCGTGTACACCCCTGAAGTTGGAATGGCCGCATCAATTTTAGACCTCACCAAAGTGTAGAATTCACGAACGATTGATCGATTCATAGTGGAGGTAGGTGGGGACTCTTAATGAGGCGCCCAATGATCTTCTTCGTATGAATCTCGCATCCTGGTAGGTAGGGTATCCCATTCCATCCTCCTCTCTGCAACAACAGCAATATCATGAAAATATGTAGACCAATTGACACGCTCGTGTTGTGTTGTGAACCGATATAGCAGCGTATCCTCGTCATACACATAAGGTATACTAGGTGACTCACCGCCGGTGAGGATGCCAAGCCGGGAGAATTAGATTATCGGGATTGTATATCCGAATGTACGAAGGAGGGAATCGGAGTCGAGACATTTTCACCGGAGTTTTTAAAATGTGAGTGATTTCGTACAAGGTGGGAAGTTACTGAGCAAAGGAACTTCAAGAACGCGTGAGGACTAATGAGAGAGGAGAAGGTATAGAGGGGGGTTATATTGGCGTAAATATTGGAAATTTTAATCCAAATTGAATCATTTACGAGGTCATGGTATTGTCTTGTCAAGCAATCAATGTTTCCATTTAACTTGGACGGGCTACTTGGACGGTTGGACGATTCTTTGGGCCCCACATGATTTAAGATCCGTCGAATTGGGACGATTCCGCCCAAATTAGAAGATTCGGTATAGTGCAATAATAGACAGGGCCCCACATGTTAGATATCTTGTTCATCTATGACCGTCCAAATTGGACGACGCCGCCCAAATATTGGACGATTCCGTCTTAAAATAGTGTGTGTGAATATATACGCCCATATGCATTTGGACGTGTCCCATCGAATCGACAAATGTGGTCACTATTGGACCATATGCATTTATGTCGAGGCCGCATGAGATAGGTATAGTGCAATAACAGACGGGCCCCACACGTTAGATATCTTGTTCATATATGATCGCCCAAATTGGACGACGCCGTCAAATATTGGACGGTTCCGTCAAGTTAGTGTGTGGATATATACGCCCATATGCATTTGTACAGTGTAGTCAATGTCGAGTTATAACCATGTTGTCCAAAGATGAAGACAAGACATGACACATCGCATACATATGTGTCCTACATATATAACATGCGTGGTCACTATCGGCGGGTCCCACACTTCAAGTGGTTGTGATTATTGCATTTAGGCGGAGACACATATATACAAAGTGTCACTATATACGAGGACCCACACGCGTCAAATGGTGGTGAGTTATGACCGCTCAAATTTTGGACGGAATTCGCCCAACTTTAGATTTGATTCCGTCAAAATATTGGTTAGTCAGTGAATTCGGACGGTTTCAATACTTTCAATCAATCAATGTTACATACATAAAAAGAAAGAGTAATGATACATTGGCTTTCATACAAGGCTTACAAACTTAAAAAGAAAGTGAGTAATGATACATTGGCTTAAATAGGATAGGACGACGCCTTAATAAATGCTCTTCAATGTCTAGTAATCACCACATTAAACACGACATGATTTTCTATAGGTTCATCAACGACTTCAAAGGTGCATTCATCTCCAACATTTAGGTCATTGTCGGTAATGAAATCATTCAACCCGGTTAAACGAACTTGTTGATAGTTTGAAATAGAAGCTACAATTCTAGCACGCCATGATCCCCCTGTGGCAATTCGTAGTTCAGCCGTCTTGTTTCGCAACATGTCGTTTGTTCTAGCAAATGGCATTGGAATATTCTACAAATCACAAACAATTTTAAATCATTGTTAAAAATTGCAATGAGGAAGAAAGCTACACAAGAAAACAACTAAACGACATCAAATCCATCTCTCACCACATAACCACGTGAAATTGCCCACTTGCTTGCGTCATTATCCGAAAATGGGGATTTTGGTGACTTGCACTGCATCATCTTCTTCACCATCGGAAGCAGAAAAGTCTTCTCACAAGAAGTGTGATCCAAAGACAATAGTGTCGAAAATGAAATTCCCTATGTGTTCAAACACTATAACCTCCCTCATTCAAGTCATGAGCGGCCACATACTCCTCCCAACCTTCCCCAAAGAAACAAAGAGGTCCATTGTCATGGCTCCAATCCTCACTTCCCATGTCCCTAATCGGCTTCGAGAACGGTCATATCTATGTTCCCCATCGTGTCATTCCACCTATTATACCATGCTTTGAGGTAGCGTTTATGAAAAAGAAACATATCATGTTGGTTCAATCATAATATAAGTTATATAAATGTAAGTTAATTAATAATGACATACCAAACTTGTAGCGAAACCACCATCAAGAACTTTAAAGAAACTTGGAAAATCCATTTGCTTGAGTGTATAGTAAAAATAACCAAGTTCTTTTAATTGTTCGTTCTTGTATGATTATTTGGGATGTCTCATAAGTATATATAGGAGAATGGGGCGGGACTGAATATGATGTCACAAATCGTGTCATATGTGGTCGCCCGTCCAAATATTGGTAAGTGAGTGGATTCGGACGGTTTCTATACTTTCAATCAATCAATGTTATTGTTGAATCCGTCAAATGGTGGTGAGTTATGACCGCCCAAGTTTCCGCCCTAATTTAGACGGATTTCGCCAAAATTCGACGGAATCCGCCCAAATATTGGTAAGTATTTGGATTCGGACGGTTTCTATACTTTCAATCAATCAATGTTCTTGTTGAATCGTCATGGTGTCGATTTAAATTTTTGAAAAAGTGAAATGAACGTGTAGTCAATGTCAAAGGATAAGACATGACATGTGTGGTCACTATCGGCGGGTCCCACACTTCAAGTGGTTGTGATTATTGCATTTAGGCGGGACACATAGGTATAGTGTCACTATATAGACGGGCCCCACACGTCAAATGGTGGTGAGTTATGACCGTCCAAATTTCCGTCCAAATTTAGACGGATTTCGTTAAAAATTCGACGGAATCCGTCCAAATTTAGACGGATTCCGCCCAAAATATTGGTAAGTGATTTGGATTCGGACGGTTTTATACTTTCAATCAATCAATCAATGTCGGAGGTTAAATGGGCCGATTTTCCAATTTCACGAGGCGGTACACATAGGTATAGTGCAATAATAGACAGGCCCCACACGTTAGATATCTTGTTCATATATGAACGTCCAAATCGGACGACGCCGCCCAAATATTGGACGATTCCGTCGAAGATAGTGTGTGAATATATACGCCCAAATATTGGACGTGTCCCATCGAATCGACAAATGTGGTCATTATCGGCGGATCCCACCTTTTAAAGTTGTTGTGACGTATGCTTTTATGGCGAGGCAAAGATACACACGACGTATAGTGCAATAATAGACAGGCCCCACACGTTAGATATCTTATTCATATATGATCGTCAAATCGGACGACACCGCCCAAATATTGGACGATTCCGTCGAAGATAGTGTGTGAATATATACGCCCAAATATTGGACGTGTCCCATCGAACTATCGGCGGGTCCCACCTTTTGGAAAAAATCTATATATTCACAAATCCTCTAACAACCATTCATCTCTCCCATTTCTCATTTATTTTACTCTCTCATTAAGGTCACTATCTAGTGTTCCTTCAATGGCTAACCCACATGCTCCTGTGTTCATTTCAACGAGGAAATTGATTTGTCGTTGGATGAGCAAGTCTCATGTAAGCCGCTTTAGAACGTAATAAGAGAGAGGCGTGAGTACGTGACTAAGCTGGATGGCAAGAGTCGTAGTTCCGGAGAGCGATTGAACATAGATAGTCTTCCTACTTTGATTGCAAACTTGTTTGAGATAACGGTTGGCATGGTGTCCCCGGATGCCAATAAGCTTTCAACACGTGAATCGGTCTATCAGGCGTGAATTTATGCTTGTCTAGCTACCACACGGATCAATGAAAGGTGCGTCATTGTTCGGCGTGCTCCGCTCGTTTTAAATAATGCATGGATCAACAACGAGTATGACATTCGAGAAAATCCTCGTGGTTTGGATTTCTTTCTATTTCTCGATGTTCCGTAATTACTAGAGCGTGACATGTTTGTTTTGTTTGGGGAGACTCATCGTAGGAACGTGTGAGGCGTACCCGCCTTCACCCTGGTCACGGGCGCGGTCGATTTCTTCCTTTCTTCATTATGTTCTTGGCCACCAATATGTATGGCACGGTGAACTACACCTACCTTCATTTGATTTGTATGCACTTGCGTGCGCATCCATTACATCATACTTTGACGTCGGAGAGTATATTTTCCAGATTCGACAGATAGCAAATGACAACGCAGCGATGGATATATATTTTTCCTATCTCATCACAAATATATGCGTTAGAGTCGCTTGGGTGCCGGAATATCGCGATTGATGATGTTTCATACGGTCATGATGAGCGACTATATATTTGTTGTATAATATTTCGTGTTGAGTAATCTTTTTTCTCGCAATTGTAATGCATAATATTTGAGTGCTAGTGCTAATCTTTTTTCAATGGATTTTGATAATCTTAATATTGATAATCTTAATAAATTTATTATTTTCAATTTGCGCTTTTTTAGGTGATAAATAATGATAGATACAAAGGATAAAATAACCATTCATTTACGATTAGAGGCAAATACTATGAGAAGCACAATGTGATATAAAAATTACACAGTTAATCTCGCAGTTTTTGTACCACTGTTTACTTTCACATTCGCTCTAATCGTTCCGTGATATAACAATGTGATATAAAAATTACAATAGCTTATGTAAGGTAACAATTACAACTCACCCTCTAATTGATATAACAATGTCAAAATCAATGTGATAAAACAATTGCAAGCAAAGCAGAATAAAAAAATTTATGTTACAATCATAATGTCTTATAAAATTAAATAAAGGTTTATTCAATTGGGAACAACTGCACGAGCGGGACATCTATTCCTTCTATGTCCAGGGTTACCGCAATTCGAGCAATTCCTACCGGAACCTGGAGTTGTACTCTCTGTTGGCATTCTGCTCGTCCTAGCACCTGTAGGCTCACCTTGAGAAGGAATCCTCAAGGTCCTAGGTCGGCCCCGCCTAGCTCCCATCCTGATTGTTTCTCCTCCTTCCCTCACTCTAGGCTCAGGCGGAGTGAGGGAAGGTTTATTTTTATCCGGTCGGGGAAGAATCCAATCATCCTCCACAGAACCGGGAAAACACGTCCTTCATATATACGTTGTAAAGCAGCGACTCTGTAGTAATGGGAACAATAATCATAGGGACTCTCACAACGGTGACTTATAGCAGCACAAGCATGCACGCAAGGTAACTTTAGTCCCTGAAACTGCCCGCAATAACATTCTCTCTTACGCATATTCACTTTCTCACTAGAATCGATGTCTCCAACTTGATACTGGTCTCGGTCGATACTATGCAGTGTGAAATTCTTTCTGGCACGAGCCACATCATTCAAGAACTTTTCAGGTTCAGGGGCTAAGACGGTGCGGCAAGATTCAGCGCTTTCTCTCCTCTCGCAATGCCACCGCTGACACAATGCCCGGATGTAATCAAAGAGATTCACGATACTCATCTTACGTGCATCCCTGATCACATTGTTGAAGCTTTCAACATAGTTGCTTGTCATGATTGAGTAACGTGTCTTTCGGGAATTGTGATCTCGGCCCATTTATCGACTCCAATCTCCGTAGGTAATGCGATCTGAGTTTGGTTGGGTCGACATCCATGTCTATTATCTTCTGGAATAATATTTGGAAGCGCGTTTCTGAATACGTATAAGCTGCTTCCCAGAAGGTGAATGGACAATATCCCGTGCTACCAAATTTTTTATTCAGGTTCATGACAATGTGGTGGTAGCAGTAGCCATGGTAAGCGTTTGGAAATATTCGTGTAACACTCCAATTATACCGGACCTCTCGTCTGGAAATGAAAACCAAGTCAAGACGTTCCCAATTATCGACTTCAAGTTAACCATGAAATAGGTCCAAGCATGAAGGCTCTCTCCGTCGGTCACAAAGATAAGCTAACGGAAAGATATGGTCGCCCGCGTCTACACCCACCGCTACTAACAATGTCCCTCGCACTTTGTTTTAAGATATGTACCGTCCACAACTAATATTGGCCGACAAGATTTAAAACCCTCAATACTTGATCCTAATGCCATGAAACAATACTTGAACACGCCAAGCGCATCGGGAACAATGTCTCAGAATGGTTCCTTCATTCTCTACCTCCAACATGTAAAAGTAGGCGTATAATTTACAATACGACATTTCAACGTTTCGCCGATCGCCCAATGCTTTCATCTACATTGATAGGCCCTTTGATAATTCAGGTCTATGTTGAACGCTTTTTTCACCTCGGCTTGTAAAACTTTTGTCGTGAATCATTGCCGAGTTTTATGAGGCTATCCTTACGAAACGACTCTATAGGTCCGGCTTGGCCTGTCTGTGATTGTCGGTTAGTTGCTCTAGTCCACAAGTGTGGGTTTCAGATTGGCACGCGGTTATCTCAAAAATCATGCAACGTTGTCCGTCCCTTGCGCCCACATTCAAATCAACAACCCTCTTACCGACAACCTTCCATTCGTGATCGGTCGGAAGTATAACATCGTAGTTTTAACGTTTCTGGTCCGACTGACGAGTTTCCACATATAGTCATGCCTCAAATGCGTGGTAACTCATTTTATCCTTCATATCCTCCTTGTCTCTATACCTTTTACCGATGAACAATACATCCGGATTATCGGTGCAAACGCGTCTCAAAGACGTGGACATGGAGGAATTTGGGAAAGGTCCATTCCCAGACCGAAATGAGCACCTCATCGCGATTGACACTTGCCATACCAAATGTGTGACCACGGTCGGTGTTCTGTTGCAAAGGTGCAGTCAGATAACTCGTGAAAGATCCGCCGATAGTAGGGCCCGGTTGCATCGGTGCTTGCATCCTAGTTCGCATAAACTGCCCATACTGTGTGTGGGTCGTCTGATCTACATTCCTCTGCCAGACGTTCCAGCTTCATTCATAGATGCACACATCCGACCCATACGTTGTTCATTGTACGGTAAGTCCAATGGCTGACTAATGATATTTGCAATAAATCCCCAATCATAGCCACGTTCACTCGACACATCAATTACTTGATCACCGAAACATGTATTCGTTTGGATGACATTTTCATGAGGGGCTGAGACTGGTGGAGTTTGTACAACATCATCACGGGGATTGCGAATATTATAAAGTTCAGGTGTAAAATCTTCAATCCCTCTATCAACTATCGGTTCTTCATTTAAGTTAAATGTGTTTTCCAACCTGTCTTCCGGCTCATCATCATCAATAACCAGTTCAGCGTTAACACACAGTTTTACAGGTTCTTGTCTACGCACATCACGAAGGTATGCTATCCATGTCTCGTCATCCGAAACATCAATCGGTCCTCGCAGATTTGGATACAAAAGTTTCATTACCAATCTATTTTTGGATACATCAATTCCTACTTTCGAACACACTTTCGTTTGACGTCATCCAATGTCGATCGTTACTTATAAGAATCATATAAAATGTTCCTTTTCTATAAGACCATCTGTCGCTTCTTTCATCATATTTCCACTCTCCGCCAAATGCAAACCTAATAGACAAAATGTTGTCATCTGTGAAAGAATAAAAATTTTGCATTAGTTTTCTGTGAAGAAATGAATATGAAATAATAATATTTATACATTAGGGGGTGTGTGTGTGTGTGAGTGTGTATATATATATATATATATATATATATATATATATACACACACACACACGTATATATAGACACATATGTATTCATACATATATCCACATACATTTACATTTACACAAATATATACACACACACACACACACACACACACACATATATATATATATATATATATATATATATATATATATATATATATATATATATATATAATATATAGACACATATGTATTCATACATATATACACATATATACACACACATATTTATGTACATATATATATATATGTACATAAATACACACTTATATAGACACATATGTATTCATACATATATATACATACATTTACATATATATATGTACATATTTATGTACATAAGTATACACAATATATAGACACATATGTATACACTTAAACACACATGCATATACATATATATACCCATATATACAAGTACATACATATATATAGACACATCTATACATACATATGTATATACATATGCAAATATATACATATATGTACACATATACTATTCATCTCATTTATTGTTTTGGTCTATAATCGTTGTGTTCATTTGTGTTGTAACGTCGTGGGGTAAGAAAGCATAAATTATGGTTTTTACCACGTCATAGAATACTTGATGATGACGAGGAGAACAGAGGAGACGAGCCGGGCGGAATGGACCTTATATTTTCGATCTAAAGGGTGCCTCACTTCCGCCGAGGATTACCAGCAGGCCGAGGAGGAAAGATGCTCTATTGAGCGGACTAAATGAAATTTTCTACGAGCTACCTACCAGAGCCCCAATACAAAGCCTGGAGATTAGGCATGACACAAATGGATCGAAGGAATCGAAAACACACCCTAGGAAAAGCATGCAATTCTAAGAACCTCAAAGCCGAGGCGCACCATAGAATTCATGCGAGATATTGATTTTTGGTTTTTCAAACAACGAAGAGTGTGTCGTTTGGATCAATTTTTTAATTAACATAATCATTACGCTAATTTAAAAAAATGTTCTCATACTATTACAAAATTCGTGAAAGCAGATACCATATATTTTCAAAGGCGGATTTGGCATCTTTTCTACAACAACAACATAATCAACTAATAACCAAACCAATAAAACACGCTTGCTTCAACAACAAAGTGAAAATGTATATAATCAAAATATCAATTCCATTATCAAAAATAACATCAAAATTAATCATTTCTCTACCCTAAATACCGCACATACTACACAACGCTAATTGAACAAAATTTAAACAAACACGATAAATAAATTTTTTCATTAAAAACAAGTAACAATAAAAACAAACACGCTAATTAAACGCGCTTTTAACATAATACATTCATGTGAACAAAGAACAATAAAAACAAACACGATATATAAATTTTTTCAATAGTAAATAATTCTTTAGGTGAATGAATGCTTACCCATTTCTTTGCAAAAACAACCCCGGTATTGATTGTTTTATTGTTTATTTCGTTTGAAGGACCACAAACTCAACAATGGTGATTTTGGGTCTCGTTAAACGGTGAAGACAGAGGTCAGTGAAAGAGTAGGTGAAAAAGTAAATAAAACTTGATAAGGTTCTTTGAAAGTGGACGAAACCGCCCAAACCTTTCATCAAATCGTCCAAATTTGGACGGTGCGTGTCAGTTACTTCGTCCAAATTTGGACGATTTGATGAAGGTTTGAAAAGTGTACGGTTTTCGTCCGAATTTGGACGGTTCCGTCCACATTTGGACGGTTTTTGTGTATTTTGGACGGTTTTTGTGTATTTTAGAAGGTTAAATGCATGTCAATGGAATTGGACGATATGCGTACAAATTTGGACGTTTTTGACCCACTTCTTCCAAATTTGGACGTTTTACTCGAAAAAAAAAATTAAGTCGACACACCTAAAAAAATTGTGTTACTACTGATTGCTCAAACGCCAATTTCACCCCATTACCCTTTTTTTTTAGTATTTTAGTATTGTGATGCAAACTACTGTTTTGTTACATGATTGTATTATTTTAGCGTGTCTTGGATTGTAGTGGAAATTTCGTTATTTTATTCTAATGGGCGATAATCATTAAATCATTTATTTTTTAGTGTAATTTCATTATTCTTGATACCGAGTCTTTATCTAAGTATATAATGTCCGATACGTGATATTTATAGTAAAACTTTAATCGTACGTATGTCTAATGTCATATTAGGGTAATTAAAAATTCCCGCGAAAGAAAACAAGTAGAAAACTCGAAAAAGTAGATCCTCATGGTCTTTCAAAACAACCAACAACTAGAATAACACCACCGTCAAACTAAATCATAAATAACTGAAAATAATTATTATCATCAATTACAACCGACATGTCTGAAAAGAACAAGCAACTACGACTACTAGCAACATTGTCTGATTCGGAAAGAATAACTATAAAAGGAATTCAAAACATAAGCAACTCCGTAGCTCCACTCGTCATCAAACTTGCATGTAACTATAACATTCTTATTCCAAATAAAAGACTGAGCCTTAGCTAGATGATCAGTAAGAAGAAAGATCAAAAAGAGATTTATTATTGTCATAAGCATGAAGATATGACATTAATCTATTTTATCCACATTCACAACCTGTTTAAAGAAAAATGCTTGAAACATAAAGAAAACCACTTTAAATTACATGATTAATGCATATAAAACATGAATATTTACTATGTCGGTTTATCTTGCACGTACTTATTCAGTTACATTAATTTTTTACTTAACATGTTCTTGTCTTGTCTTTCTTATTCATATTACTTATTTACATAACATAAGTTTTTGATGTGCAACACGGCTAATACGACTACCGTACCTCCAACTTGGACATAAAATATCCAAGGTACTCCATACAATACATCGCCTTAAGAACAACATGGCTAATACATTAGTCCTACCTCTGACACGGGACTTTTAATACCCGTGGTACTCTCTTGAGTACATTGCTGGATCACTAACTCTAACACATAAAAGCACGTAAAGCACATAAATTCAGGTTAAATTCCATATCTAACATACCTAAAACATAACAAAAGCTAATATAACATTCTGAAACCTTGCTATCAACATAGGTCGCCCAGAACCTAAGGCTGGGGTTCAGTCCGGACGCTTCCTCGAGAGAAGACTAAGGACGGCGGCCCAAGCTTTAGCTCCGGACTTAGTTTTGGTCTTACACTTATACCCGACACTATCCCTAACACATAGAATGTCCAATTATCATGCAATTTAATCATACAAAAAGAACTAAAACTATTTAAAACATAAACTTTAAAACAATTAAAGAACCTTTTATAATAAGAACTTATTACCTCGTGAATCGTAATGAAAGTGAAGCTTAAAAGATTTAACAAACAACGATCAACCTTCTAACATCAAAGGCCAAGAACCCTAACTTAACATGATAAAACTACAAATTAAACGAGGTTTCATGATAATTACCTTTATGAAGAAATTCAAAGCTTATATATGTTGTTGTAGATCGGCGATTCAAACGTATTGTTGAACGAATCCAGAAAAGCAAGGTTGCTAAAAATACTATCTCTTGGGGTGCTTTCTGTAAGGTGTAGTGCCCGAAAGACAATTATATAATTGTTTTAGGACAGAATTAATAATTCATCTTATTATATGCATGTATGCTTATAATTAAGACACTACTGAAAACCCTAAGTACCTCGTTTATGTAATCACATAACTCAATGTATGGCTATACGCAAGACAATTGAGTTAGTGAGATGTACTTAAAATTAACTTAGTCCGTAGCGTTTATTAATCTGAGTATGGGTCTCATGATTAATTTGCTATTAATTCGCCCAGAACACTTTAGGTGTGACGGTCTTATCCGGACTGTCGGTAATAGGGTACCTAGTGGGGCATTTATATATGATGATAATCATATAGGGCTGAACCGATTTGATTTGAGTTCTCGATATAATTCCGTAATCGAGAAGTCTTATCGAATCACAAGATGATCATATATGGATTAATCTTAATCTCGAGGTGATCACATACATCGCTTAGACTAGGGTAGAGTTTGATGTGTTAGTAAGGATCACTTCAAGTATGTGGTCCAACACTTCTCGTTGGCTCTATTCGGGATGAGTGAGTAGTCCGTGCTATCACGAGATATGGAATCCATTCCTTCCTCGGGAAGTAGAGAGACAGCGATTCTTTATTTGTTGACCCTAGAAAGCGATCGATCGGCCGAGTTCATATTATATTGGATATGAACTAATTGATCACTAGGGGTTAATGGTAAATAAGGATAATATGTTTCGAGAGGGTTTACGGAAATATCCCGAATCGAAGTGAGCGATCTATGGAGGATTTATCCGTATGTAATGATTATATCATGGACGCTTTCGACTCATAAATTGAGTGTAAGTTATCTATATTCGATAGAGTTCGATTTCGGGTTTATGGTGGTGTAATCCCGAATTAATAGGTTGGATATAATTATTCGTCATCGATGAATAATTTTATTCGATTTATTGTAATTACTTGAATATGGGTTGTGTCCCCGACGTGGTTCCTAATATAGCATATAGGTTTCTCGTCATTGCACCTCAATTATAATTAAATAGTGGATTGGGCTATTTAATTGATATGTGGATTAATTGTTTAGTTGACTAAATAATTAAATACTTGGAAAAGTATTTTTCGTGACTCTACCAAAATTGGTGTGTTGACCCGCGCGACCTAATTGGTCAAATATAGAAATATCTTGCATGACTTATTTGACTAAGTGTGGGGCGCATATTTGCATTAATATATTATTAAGAAATTAGTTTTCTTGGATAATTATTTAATGTGTGATTTATCATTTATTTGTTAAATGATAATTCATGAAATATTAGATAATAATATGATTTATCCTAATTTGTTTGGGATAATTATTTTATTTATCTTTTATTTGGAAAAAGGATTGATGTAATAATTATCTCTTAATTATTTAATCATTGGAGGTTAAGTTTTACTTCTATATATAAAGAGAGTTTTCCAAGCCTTTTGACACAACACAATTCACGCCATTATTGAAGAAAAATAGCTTGGAATTTTTTCGGCTATTTTTCTAGGGTTTGAGTTGGAATAATCTTGGGATTATTCCGTAGCATATCAAGGAGGTCCGCGCGGGAAACACAATCCACCTGGTGTTCTTTGGGAGACACACGTTGGAAGGCGTGGCTTCTCAACTTATGCGTGGATACTACTTTGTTCTTGGAGTTAAGCACCATAAAAGGTAAAAATCCAAACCCCTTGTAGGATTATATCTTTAATTTATGTTCTTTGTTTCGTTTAGATCTAGATCCGATACTTCCGCTGCGTAATCGGGTCGATCCATGATTGATCCGACGATATTACTTCTAACACTTTCCCTAGAGAGTGGCCGGGGCTGCAGCCCAGTGCACAGCTAAAAATTCCAAAAACACAATTTCTGTAAAGTCTAGGCTATCCGGAGGCTTTTTATAGGATTTTTTGAACATGTGTCGGGTTTTACATGCCTTGGAGGCCAAGAAAGATTAATTAAACTTTGAACATCTAAAAAGAAAACACAATTCCTAAAAAGATAGAATTACCCTTACTAAGATGTCAGGGTTTCACACTTAATATTGTAGTCTATTGTTTTGAGTCTCTATCTTGCTTGTTCTTCAAAAGTAAGGGGAATGTCTTTGCCCATTTTCTGGCTAAAAAAAGTCATAGAGGCCGTTTGTTAAATCTAAAGTCGAATACATCAAGTAAATGAATGATGTAAGTCTTTGAAAATAAGTAGACTGTTTGGTAACAGCTTAAATTTGCCTTCAATCAAAATTAGAGTATGTTTTATTTTCACAATTATATATATAGACATAAAAAAAGCACATAAAAATAAAAAATAAAAATAGAAGTTATGCTTAAAAGAAAGAACGTGCTACCAAGAGGATAATGATTTGAGTGCTTCTACTTCCAAGAAAGGGAAGAATGTTTGGCAACTCATTTGGAAAATAAAGGCGAAGCCCATGATTGCACATTTTTTTGTGGAAAATCTTACATAATTGCTTGTCCAAGGCATTGGGTCTACAATCTAGAGGCATTAGGGATGGTATTTGTAAAATTTTTGCAAGAAGTGAAGAATCCATATGGCACTGCCTTTTTGAGTGTGACATCTCTAATGCGATTTGGCAAGCCTACCGTAATCATGGATGTTGGCGCCAATTGCGGGTACATTCCTGGAGCGATTTTTTGGAGACCTTAATAGCAAATGAGGGTGAATTAAGAGTTCTTTGAAATTGTGTGCCTTATGTGGAACATATGGAAAGCGAGGTGTAGGTGGATTTACGTGGGTCAAGCAAACATGTGTTGATGATAATAACTCATTCGAAGCCGAGGCAAAATACTACATTGATGCGGTCGAAAGGGCTCAAGTGCCGACATGTAAAAACATTGGTGCGCGCAGAATGAGGTGCACCACCTTCGGACATTGTCAAGTTTAACGTGGATGCTGCTTTTGGACAGAGCTGCGATTTGAGGAATTCTCCGTGATTCTAGTGGAAATATTATGAGGAGTTTCTCTAGAAGGCTAGAAGGCAATTATGATACGCTTGTCCAGGAGATTCTGGCTATCTATCATGCGATATTTTTTGCAATGACCCGGGGGTTCACGAAGGTGATCTTTGAGAGTGATTCTCTTCTAACCTATCAACGCCTCACTTCCTCATTAGAAGATTCATCAATGGTTGGCAGTATAGTCAATGATTGTCGTATTTTTTATCCTTTATTCTCTCATATATCGTTCTCTTTTGTTAGGAGAGAGGGAAATGTTCTCACGCATTTGCTAGCAAAAGAAGGTTTGAATTTAGTTGGGTGTGTCGATTGGGGTTCGTTCCCCCTTCCAATGTAATGATGTCTTGTGCTGCTGAACGCGCTTAATAAAATAACTTTTACCTTAAAAAAAAAAAAAGAACGTGCAGACGATGGTTTCAATGAGCCGACGCATTATATTCAGCGATAAGCATGTGTAGAGTCGCTGAATTTTTTTAAAATATTTCAATGTAAAAATTAAGTGATACTTAATTAATTAAGATGTATAGAAAATATTAACAAACACCTTTAAATCTTTTTTTTAATAACAAAATACCTTTAAATCTAACCACTGCTTAATTTTTTTAGGAAAATGTTGAACAAGACTACTTTTAATTTTATTTAGGCTAAAAGGACAATGTTAAAAGACAGTGGTTTTAAAGAATAAAAAAACATGTGAATATCCGATAATACTCTCAATTAATATGTTCTCAATTTCTTTCCTCTATTAATATTTTCTTAATGTCTTTCCTCCATTATTAATTATGAATTAATGTTGCTGAATTTTTTGAGAAGATAATGTCGCCGAAATCCATAAAAAGTGTCGACATTTAAAAAAAATCACGTCCCATAAAAATTGTCATTTCTCAATACCAATTCAATATTTAATGACTTTCTCTCCAAATATACATTTCTCCTAAAATTAATCGTTGTTGACTTTTTTTAATCCCCAAGCAATAATTTAATGCTAGTACTAGTATTAGTTACGGCTAAAAGCACAATACCACAAAAAAAAAAAAAAAAAAAAAAATGAATGTGAAAAGTCTACAGAAAAAAATTATAATCCATATGAAAAGTCTTTATCATAATAAATACACGTTGATTTCAATACATATACATTAACCGAAGAAAACTCATTAATATGGGTATATGCGTCTACTGCTACTAAAAAGAGCACATTAATTGAGTTTCTTAATCTACGTGTCCCACAAAAAGTGTGGGACAGAGGTAGTAACATAAAATAAAATAACATATGCCAAGGATCGTGCAGTTTTTTACCATATCAATAAACAATCAGCTTTTTCCCACTACCTCTTTTCATTTCTAAGCAACAAATTAAGAGCAATATTCCAAAATGAAGATGGCTGCTACAAAATGATAATTCTTACTTGTGTTCTTCTCCATTCGAAGCCGATTTTTTAGCGATTTCTTTCTGGTTTTAATCACATTTTGATGAAATTGTGATCTTCTAATTCCGGTGATCGAAGTTATTCATCTTTATTGTTTTTGTTTTCTGAATATCAATCCTAGAGGTATGCATGATCATTCATGTTTTCCGGTGATTGAAGTTATTCGGGTGTTTAGCACTTAAAGTGCATCATGTTACTGCATCTTCAACTTCATTGTGACTACATCTTCTGTTACTGCATCGTCAACATCATTATTATTGTATCTTATGTTACTACATTTCAGTGTTACTCTATCTTCAACTTTATTGTAACTGCATCTTCCATTTCACTGTTAGCGCATCTTCAACTTCATTGTTACTACATCTTATGTTACAACATCTTCAATTTTAGTGTTACTGCATCGCCAACTTCATTGTTATTGTATCTTATGTTACAACATATACAATTTTAGTGTTCTTGCATTTTCAACTTCATTGTTACTTCATCTTCAATTTCAAAATTATGTTATAAAATATCAAATGAGATATCGAATAAAGATGACGAAAAATCTTAATCATGTTGAAAGAATTACGATGATCCGAGTTGTATATTAAAAGATACGGCCATTTAAAATATTAAGTAGGAGAGAGAATAACATTGTTTTTTTAAATTTTTGCATATATGAAAAAGGTAATTTGGTATGTTTTTATTATTTTTGTCCTTATCAACCAAATAAAACTGAAGTTGTCCTGATTGCATATTTTTAATCTTATTGCGTCCTTTTGACTCACTGACTCTAATTTTTTTAGAATAAGTGCTTAATTTGTTTACCAAACATACCCTTAGTCTAGTAGGTTGTATGGAAATGGTGTACAAATTGTCCATCATGTAATTGTTGTCAGTTTTGCCCGTTGTGCTTAATATTATCTTTTACCATTAAAAATATAAAAAAAGGAATAAAACAAAATACTTATCCAACCCGAACCTATATATGTCTATCCGACTCGGTTTGTACATATCCATTGCGGAGTCCCATACCTACATATATACGGCGCCTGGCATCACCGGGGCGGAAAAATTGCTGCCAAAGCAACTTTTCAGTTTTTTTTATGTATTTCCCATTTTGACCTCACACTACATACAACAAACATGGCAGGTATGGCCAGGACCTATACTGGTATAGCCAGGGCAACTTGTTATATTTTTTGTGAGATGACAAAATTGCCCTTCTATGCTGCGAAAAGGAAACGTGCATCTCCAAAGATTAACATGTTTTAGCTTATAGACAAGTCAAGTATGTATTTAAGCGTTTACCCTAACCATCTAAGTTCATTGCACATAAAAGGCTTCTTAAGGACCACTAGACCTTAGACCAACTCTACATTACACTACTTAGCATATTGCATAAAAATATTGGAATCTAATTCAATACCCACAAGACTAAGGAATAAGGTTTCCGGTGATCCCGAGTATCTCCTCACAGAGGATCTCCACAATGTGCTGAGCCGAATACACCAGAAACCAAACCCTTAACTTCGTCATGTTACAAGTAAGACAATGAATCTTAAGTCAACATCACGTAAGGCCAAATATAGAGTGTTCCAATGCTCTCGCGAGACACGGTGCGAAGCCGAAGTCACTAGAACACGTTCATTTAACTTTACAATGATTCACATAAGGCTTTACACTAAGGCATGCTTGAAAAGAGAAACATCCCACAAACTCTTTTTTCCATTTTGGCCTAGAAAATTAGCGAACACTCTAGGATCGAATTCCATGTTTTCTTCACCATTTTAAACACTGAATCTTCTCCAAATCCATACAAAAATAATACGAAAATTATTCTACAACATGCTTGTAACATTATACTAGATCTAAACTCCAATATAACATAAAATTCTAGCCAAAGTGATATGGAATTACTCTAAAACATGCTTGAAGTGAAAAACCTACATCTAAACACCAAAATTACATATTTAGATTTGGCTGAACACCCCATTTACCTCGATATCAAGAAGCAAAGTTGAATCCGAGCAATAATCTTCAAAGAAACACCAAGAACTCTTCAAGAACACTCCAAGAAGATCTAGATCCACAAGCAAAGCTCCAAGAATCTAAGCAACCCACTTCGAATCTTCCGCCAAAACGATGTTTTACGATTACTACAACCTTTAAAACATTAAAACACTAAGAAAACACCCAAGAACACCTATAGATCTTGAAAATGAGTTTTGAAATATTTACCCGATCGGAGTAAAACTTGTATCAAAACGAAGCTCTCATCAAGGGAAGTATTTTGGTATGATTGGTTTGTGATTTCGACGGACGGATTATAAGAACCCAGAAGATTCCATTTTCTTCTCTCTTTTCTTTACTCTCTTTCCTCTCAAAGCTGCACAGGAAACTTGGGATAAGAAGTGAAAAGGGTTTTGGGGTGTGTTGGATTTAAATAGAGGTTGATAAAATTCTCGTTTCACCATTACTAAAAGTTACATTTTCAAAAATACCGTAAATACTGTTTAATATTTATCTCGATTTTATTAATTTAATTAGAACACAGCCCATTAAAAAATTGGTTACAAAAAATTGTAATAAGACTTTTATAACCTTTAACGAGATGCATCACATATATTTTTGCTTGGTAATTTATTTATTGTTTTGTTTATATGGAGAGAGAAGAATCTTTTCAAGAAGACAGGATTCTAAGACTCTCCTCTACAATGTTACTCCAAACATCATTTTAACTATCTTGTTTTCTGTTCAAGTTACATATTTTCAACACTTACAAACAACATTCACTCTAATAGACTCTCCTCTACAATGTTACTCCAAACATCATTTTAACTATCTTGTTTTCTGTTCAAGTTACATATTTTCAACACTTACAAACAACATTCACTCTAATAAGCACACTTTATGTAACCCTTTATATTTATACTTTTGTTTTTTATTTTCTCATAATGAAATAAAATATATCTAAAACATGTTTATGTTGAAAAGTCGTATGTTATCCTAAAAAATGTTGATGTTATTAAAAAAAAATATGTCTTTTTCATTTAATGTTGCATTATGTAATTTGTTTTATAACTTTTTTTTAACCGCCTACAGATTTAGACAAAAAAAAAATGTAACATTTCACTGTAAAAATGAAAAGTTTTAATTAGCCGTATAATATTTCTCATAAATAAAGTTTTTAATATCTGATGAATGATAAGGGCGAAGAAAATTGGCCCACATGGTCTATACAGTTCCACTTAACATCCCCTTGAGATGTGAAGGGAAAACTAATAAGTTTTGAAGATAGAAGTTCTTCTAGTAACCATTGCATGGTTAAGTTACTTTATAGTTATCTAAAATGTGTTTTAACCCTTAAAAAAAATAAAGTATGTCTTAAAGGGTTATTGCAAGGCTCCATTGTGGACAACGTAAGAGTGAACAGAAAGGGGCGACTGTTAATGTGAAGAATGGAGTGTTGGCGGGAAAAGAGAGTATAAAAGGGGTGATTACATGGTGGGAGAGAGTTTAATGCGGAGATGATCACGCAAGAACATCTGGGCACACGCTTCATCATCGCTGTGTGGGAATTCCTATTGCATCTGGCTGTGTGGTCAGGATTTCGCTTGCGATGCAATTCTCTATTGCGCCTCTCCTGCATCGTAATCACCCCTAAAAGGTTCCCTTTTTTCTAATTAACCGGATCCATTTTATTTTATGTGTAATAAATTTTTAAGGGTAAATTTGGAATAACAAGAAAAAGTTGAAAATTTGCCCAGGCTGCAATTAATGTGTTCGGCAGTACCTTCGGCCCAAAGACGGAACCATGAATTTCAGGCGGGTGGGGTAATAAATTATATTGGTATGATCAAGTAAATTTTGATTAAGACATAACTAACCGTGACGGATGAATTATATAAGGTTTTGGTGTCTAAAAAAAAAGCCAGGTGGGCGTGACCACCCTCGGGTCCGTCCCTGCCGGCCTATATATACGGAATAAGAGATTCGTAGTAGAAACCTTATATGGCGCTATTCCTAAAATGATGATATAAAAATAAAGTTTCTACCTCAAATAAATTTCTCGAGAGCGGAGACTCTATCTCTATTTATTTTTAAGGATATGAGCAGTCGATCCTCACATTTGAGGACGCACTATTCAAATCACTAAACTTATTTAATTATAAAAATTATATGGAGATAACGATATGGATCTTTCTTTGGGGTGAAATAATAAATATTTACTTATGTATAAATAGAGTTGTGAAATAAAATATATATTATTTAATAGTATTTGAAATGTTATAGGAATAATGATAGAAATGTTGTTGTGGAGTGTCTTAAATTAAGATGTTATTAAATAAAGATATATATTATTTTATATTATATTTTAGAGATAAAATATGACGCATCTTAAGGTGATCTAACCCGATTATTCTTTTTCTCCCGCCACAAAACAAAATTCGCTGGTTTCGGTGATTCCAAACGCATAAAATATGAGTACGTGGATGCGTATTGGGTGAGCCCTACATTCAAAACTTTATGTCAAATTTTGTTTTCGGTTACATTCTCTTTGTTTATTAATCCTTTTTGGCTTATTTTTTTGGGGAAATGAGGGAGAACGACATAAATATTTCATCAATTGAGTAGAATGACAGTCGTTTGAAACTTTTGCATAAAGGACAAAACTATTTATTCATTTGTCTTAAATTCATTATTTAAATTCATCTTAGAAATTCATTTGTCGAAACTCACTAATTTTCAAAATTCATTGTTAAATTCACCGATTTTCGGGATTCATTGTTTAAATTCACTAATTTCGGGATTCATTGAGGAGATTCACCGATTTTCTGATTTATCGTCATCTTTTCTCCTATAAAAATTACGCATTGCTATTCTCCTATAAAAATATGTATTTGTCGTATTACGTAAAAATATTTGATTATTAATCATTATCCCTAATTTTCCATATTTTTTTTGCTAATCTCTTTTTGATTGCGGCGTGTTGACGAATTTTCGTTATCTCTTTGATACGATTCAGGCAAACTTGCGTCACTATGCGAAGCAGTCTCCTCGCTCCAGATCTTGTCATGGTGCTCGGTTTTATTCCAGGTAGTATTTGTATTTTTTTTTTTTTCCGGTGCTTGCTTTTGACGTATCTAGAGCTCTTAACAAGCGAAACTGAGTATGTGTTGTTGGGGTTCGAGTTCGTTTAACTCACGAGCTCGTTTGTGATCGTTCTTTTCATAAGCTCGTTTGATAAACGATAAAAAAGTTATATATTTCAGTTCACTCGTTTAAAAGATGAATGTTTCAACTCGTGTTTGAGTTCGAACATTAAAGAAACGTATTTATGCCTTGCGACTCGACTCCGCTCAAGTTCCTATAAAATATGAAGTGCAAATGTAAAAATCACAAATTACATATCAATATTACATCATATAAAAAAAAAATCTCTAATTATCATATCAAATCACACTATAGTGTCTATTAGATGAATATACAGATTATCATTCGATGAGTTAGGGACTTAGGGTTATGATGTAATTTGCTTTTATCTATATGTTGGTTCGCAAACATAACCGAACGTTCGATGCACTAACAGATTATCATTCGATGAGTTAGGGACTTAGGGTTATGGCGTAGTTTGCTTTATCTATATAATTTGGTTCAAAAATATAACCGAACGTTCGATGCGCTAAATTCGTGTTCGTTCGTTTAGGAAAACGAGACTACAATCCAGTTGAAGGTCGATTCGTTATGCTAAACGAACAAACGATCACTTAACACTAGCGAACAAACACACTAATTTGTTCACGAATGACTCCGTTAACTTCACGTATCGTTCTAATTATTTTGATTTGTGCAGCAAACCAGACTTGCCTCCAATTATAACTCCATCAGTAGGTTCACCTCTCTGTTCCTTGGTTCCAATTGAGTTTTATTTAAACAAATGCTTTCTAATGATTGTATTCGATTCGATGCAGCTGTCAAGTGGGTGATTTTATGTTCTGTAGCTGATTATTGCTATGAGTGGTATATGTTTTTGTTTGTTCAAGTGTTGCTTATTTTAGTCTTATTTCCCTTCCTTCTACGCCATCTAATGCTTTTTTACATTTTATTGTAGGTACTGTTTCCATAGAAGGTATGTTATTCCTTTTTCCTATGGTTAACTTCTTTAGAGCTAGCTAGAGGGTTCATAATCGTTGTTGATGTACTATTTTATCATCAATTTCTTCGTTTTAAACAAGTGTGGATGGTTCCGTGCTAAAGATGATTTCTTGTTTTTCTGGTAACATATTGTCCGAGAATGTATTCTTTGACAGATTATTGTTATATGCTTATATATGCACCAGGGCAGACTCAAAGCCTATAGGGTGAGGGCCAATGTCTCCACGAGATCCGAGAAATTATATGTTTTCGTATTGAAACGTTATAGTTTTCTTTATTAAAAATGTAAAAAATACATTATTTGCCCCCGTGGATCATCATTTGTACTAGATCCTCCATGTTTATGCATGGTCGGGGGCAAGGTTTGCATTGGGATGTGCATTTTTTATTATTGACATGTTATGGATGGCATCCAGATAATTGTTGGAGTGAATGGACGGTATATATTCAGTTAAAATTACGACGGTATTCAGTTAAAAGGGCTGTGATTTAACCATCAAATTTTTTTTTTAAATTTTTTTATTGTTTTGGTAGTCCCTCCATCCCTAAACAAGAGTCATTATAGAGTTTTCACGCAATTTAAGAAATGCCTAATGAACCATTTGACTATCATAAATCTGATAGTTAGAAACTAAGTAAAAGTGGTTGGATGGATATAAATTACGAGTAAGATGAGGAAAAACGTTAGTAAATGCTATCTTGGTATAGTTAATGACTTATAATAAGGGACAAAACAAAATGCTAGAATGATTTATATATAGGGACGGGAGGGAGTAACTTTTATTGATTTTATGCTACAATAAGTTGTAATGGTTTCCTTTTAATCACTCTATGGCTTATTGCAACAAGGAGATAAGTAGTATAATACTCATGCCCAATTTTGTATTTGATCAACATATTTATGCAGTAAGATGTTTGAAGAGTGGAAAGGCAAGAAGAAGATGAGGAAGATGTTGGAGGAACTAGATAGGTATATATATATATATATATTATTGTCTTGATCGTTCTCTTGTTTTTTTTTGGGTCAAATAGATATCATTTAATTCCATGAACATTCTGTTGTCTTTATTGTTCTCTTGTTGTTTTGTTGGTCAAATCAATACCATTTAGTTTCATGAACATTCTGTTAAGGATCTTTTGTGTTGGCTAAGAATAAACGAAGCCAGGCGATACACCTAATCATAGGAAAGACACTATACTATAAACCAGATTTTGACATTTGATTTGATAATCTGATACTTTTGGCTCCTAGAGTGCTCTTCTGGTATTCTTGAAGGGTTGCATGCCCAAAAAGAGATTTTGATACAACTCAATTAGTAGCCATTTTAAGAGGTCCATAGTCTTGTACCACATTTCCTTGATCATCAATCAAACTGAAAATCTTATTTCTGACCTAGTGGCCTCAGCCAGATTTACGAAGAATCCACTAATTATATACTCCTGTCTCTATGTTGCTGAAAATGTCGAAAAACTTGGAAAGATACCAAAAGAGATAGGACCAAACATGTAATTCAACTTTTGAGTCTTTGCAGTTTGCATATTGTGATGCAGCGAGGATGCCAGAAATATTTAAGATAAGGGTTATTTTTGTCTATTTATGTTATTTATGTAATAGATGGTAGTTTTGTCTTTTCGTTGTATTAAACATTAGGGTATATAAACCCAAACCTCTTCCCCATCTAGGCAGCTTTGATAATTCTTGAGATTGTAATCGCATTAGCTGAGAGTATCAGCTTCACTATTGATTCAAATTGAAAAGCCTTTACATCATCTGGTATCAGAGATCGGAACTTAGGGTTTCTCCCTTTGGTGATCCATGGCCGGCGTTGATGAAGGAAGCCGAATTCGCGACGGTGTTCGGGATTCGAAGATCCTTCGGGATGCTCCGTCGAAATTCAATCACAAGTCTGGTACATTCATGGCAGAATCGCATTGGGCTTTGGCTGAATCGAGACACCACTTGAAGTACGATGACCGCCGGATGCAGCGAGACTTCCCTCGCGTTTCTATGGTCGGGATCGGCGACAAGTTTCAGATGCGGCATGACAGTTTAAAGGAGACAAACAGACGATGGGTAAGATCCTACCTTCCCATCTTTAGTGGAAATTCAAGCAAAAGAAATCTCCTTGTGTGGATTGATACAGTTGACAGTTTTTTTGAGGAAATGCATCCGCCAGATAAATTGAAGTGTCAATTGGCATATTATGCGTTGGAAGGTGCAGCTGAGCAGTGGTGGCAACGATTGCAGCACCAGAGAGTTGTAGAAGGTGAATCAAAGATAACATTATGGCCAAGGATGAAGTTCCTCTTGATCAATGATTTCTGGCCCACTACATGTTCGACAAAATGTCCCTTACGAATTTGCAACGATAGGTTGGGTGAAAAGTGTCCGTTTGACCATTCTAATGAGTTCTACTTCACCACCGAAATCGTTTCCCCATCAACTCAAATTCATATAAAGCAAGTGATAAGTGAGAATCTCACATCCACCAACTGTTTGATGAAAGTTCCCTCTCAATCACACATCAATGAGCAGAAGCAGATGCAAGGTTTGGGTTCCACTGATGAATCTCGCTGTTCGGATTCAAGCATTACCGAAGTTCTTACGGTCACCAAGTCTGAAAATGATCCACATGATTCTCCCAAGGATGATGCACTTTTTGAGAATAAGGCATCAGCATCTAATTTTGGTGCTAACAATATGCATATCAAGAAGACAAAATATGATGAGGCTCTCATTGCTGAATTAATATCCGCATCTCAAAAGCTCTTGGGAAGTGAAAGCACAAAACATGAAATTCAGGGAGTGAAGAAACAAACAGAAGACTTAAATGGGGCAGTGGGCTTTGCAGAGGAGCATGAAAGGAACGATGAGCAAATCCTTGATGAAGAGCAAGATTCTGGAAAGTGTGGTGATTCTGAATCGCTAATGACTGGATCCCAACCTGAGGAATACTTTGAGGCCCTCACTAAGGAGACCAAGACAGCACTGGGGTACACCTCTGTTGGAACCAACCACACTAACACCTTTGTTGTTGAAACACCAGCTATGCTACCAACGAGTTTCACACTTACGGATGTGCCGGAGTTGGACCACCCTCTAAAATACGATTTCCCTACACATGTAGTACCCGTTAATCCATCCAATTTGAACACACCGGTCCCCGTATCATATGTTAATAGATTGGGGTTCAACTCAAACATTTCCAGAATCGGGAGTGAAACTGGTTTTGCTACCAAGCTTTACGACACGAGGGGTGAACAGTCTCAAAGAAAAATTCGTTTGGAGCTTAACAATGTTGATTTCCCTGTTAGTGAGATACAAGTGGTGAATTTTGATCCTGGAGGTGTTTCATCTCAACGTAAATTCATGAATGATGAGGCTTTGCCAACCATATGTTGCCCTGGTAATGTGTGGCAAACTGCACCGAACGCAAGTGAGGGACATGAGCGGTCAAATGCGATTAATTGGGAAGAGATAACATGGTTGAATCTTGGTGAGAGTATGGTTTCTAGACATTCAGGTATTGGGACTACCTTACTTTTGTTCGATCCAGGTGGAGGCCTCATCTCTCTGAAATTTGGGAGTCACCTCCTCCCCAATAATAACATTTTATATATTAATGAGTTTCAAGCAGAAGATGATGTTGAAGAAAGGCCCTTAGCTGATTGTAAGAAATCTAGGCACAAAAGCTTGGGTTCTTTTCATGCTTGTTGGGATGCATATGTTGAGTCAAATATTAGGATGCTAGAATACCATTTTGGGGAAGTTGGTGACTTGCCTGTTGCAAATGATGAACTCATGGCTGGGTATTGGAGTAAAGTTGACGTGGGAGGTACAGGCTTGAAGCATGAAATCGATGGATTTGATTGCTTTTAAATCTCTTTATACAGCCAATAATTTACCTAACGCGCTTTCAGTATGCTAAGAATGGTCCTTGTGATGTATGTGCTCTGTTGGTTATTTTTGCTGCTCTGAAGAATGTATCTTGTGAACTATATCATATTGTTATGCGATGGGGTGCTGAAACAAGCAGTGCATCGGGATGGGCCCTGGATGCGAGGAACTATGGGTGTGAAATCATTAATGAAAGTATGGGGGTTAGATGGAAGTGCTGCTGGCATTCCTAATTTGAAAAGAAAATCAACTGTAGCAACATATGAGGATGCTATTAACTTCCCTACGGTTGCACCAAATGATAATCTTATTTATAGCAACTGCACAATTTCTATTTGGACACTTCCAAAGCTGGCATCTATAGTTGTGATCAGAGAGCAAGAAACAAGAATATGGTTAATGGTGTTCCTTGGGTACATAATGGTTCATGGTTGAGATCATTCAAGGTCATACTACAAATGTCATTGTTGTTCAATTTGTTTTGTATAATGCTGATTGTTTGGTCAAGTTGTGGACAATCAAAACTAATGGATGCATTGCAACTTATGATCAACATGATGAAATATTATCTTCCACCAAAGTGTTGGCCAATTTCAGCGAAAATGTTGGCGCTTTACCGGTTGAAATTGCTATTAATTGGCAGTCTATATGCATAAAGCAATTGCGAAGTTGTGCGGTTCGATCCGGACGAAAGTACCTATTCTGCAAAAAAATGGAATCCTGAAAATCACTCATTCCTCTCTTACAGATTGTTTGTGATTAACATCGTAACTGATGATATGAAAATTGATAAGCAGGGTGGTAAATTTAGTATATTGGATACCATTGGGGTTTTATTGTATGTTGTTGACAATGAGTACAACCTCGCCCCACTGTTTACTAGGTCCAATAGTTTGATAGAGAATTATTGGACAGTGCTGCTACATTTCTTGGCGATGGTTATTTTTCTCCTTAAGGTTGTAATATCTTTAGCAGGAAATGAAATCAAAGATGCTCACTATCAAGGTGTTCGAGTTGGGAATGCTCGGCTCCTCAACTTTCCTTGGGATATCTGTTTTGATCCAATAAATGAGATCATGAACATTGCAATGGTTAGCCACATTATAACTCGTGGACGAGTTATTCCATGGGAGGGCTGGAATGATGAGCACAACACCGATCACGGAACGAAAGTTCATCTTGGTTGAGCTAAATGCCGTTATGATCTTATGCAAGAATGGTCAATTTTGGAGGCTTTGAAATTGTTCCATAATGTGGTAAACGGACTTGATCCACCAAAGGGATACAACAGTGGACTTGGGAGTTCCAATGTGTTGGATTTGCCATCATCAATGGACTCGCTCGTGGGACGAAGATTTTTTTTTGAGTAGAGGATGGAGATGATGCAGCGAGGATGCAAGAAATATTTAAGATAAGGGTTATTTTTGTCTATTTATGTTATTTATGTAATAGATGGTAGTTTTGTCTTTTCGTTGTATTAAACATTAGGGTATATAAACCCAAACCTCTTCCCCATCTAGGCAGCTTTGATAATTCTTGAGATTGTAATCGCATTAGCTGAGAGTATCAGCTTCACTATTGATTCAAATTGAAAAGCCTTTACATCAATATTGTGTTCTGATTAACATTATCTTTATGCAGGAAAATAAAAGAATCACCGGAAGCTTATCTGGAAATAATACATAGGTTTGAACTTGAACTTAAATATATGTTGTCCTACATATCTCTTATTGTTTTGTTGTTTCTTGAGGTGTTGCCTTTATGTCTGTTTGCTTAATGAGATGGTTTCTCATTGGAGAGGCTAATTGAACTGTTATGTTTTGTTATATGGATATTATTTGATATAATGTTCGTGTACACAGGGAGATTGACAGCTTGAAGCACAAGTTGAAGGATTCTAAACGGTTCGTTCTTATTCTCTTTATTACATTGAGCTTATACATGCCCTGGCATCTTGTTGGTAGTGCTTTTGTTTTCTTCTTTCACATTCACCTCCTCCCCTTTTTTTTTTTTTTTTTTTTTTTTTTTTTTTTTTTTTTTTTTTTTTTTGGAGATATTTCTTTTGGGCAATGAGTGTGGGAGAAGTTTCGGTTTCAACCTCATTGTGAGTGAAGAAGCATAAACATTCCCGCATATTCAGTGTTCTTTAAGGATCATAGCTATTGAACTATACTTATAATTTAAGAGAATCGGAATGATGATATGGGCTGGCCATACAATCCAGAACTGAGAAACCAATCATGAATGTTTGGTGCTGAAACTGATTCTCGAATCTCTGATTACCCAAGCAAAAGAGTTTATTAGCTTGTGTGGAAGCTGTGAAGCATAGATCAAGGTCTCAGTTCCACCAATTGTTGTACATAGTATCATACCCTTTCCATTTTTACTCTCTGTCACACAGTAGGTGTGTATTATACGAAAGAGAGTAAAAATACAAGGGTGTTGTTGCTTTCTCCAAATTTGATTATTACTGCAATGTTTCTATATTAGTGTTGCTCGCTTACATTAATATGATCAAAATTTGATTAATTTTTCTCATGCAGTAGGGGACCTGATGTCTGGGAAGTGAATAATTACGAAAGGTTTGTTTTTGACTCACTTTAGAATCTTGGATTTGTAGCAACTAATACACGTTGGAAGAATCCGTATGATGTGAAATGGTTTCATTAAAATTGTTCACGAATCCAAGACCAACAAACTTCAATTTTCTCTACTTTCTTGTTGTCATTACTAACATCATATTCTCCAAGAAAAGTAGCTTTCCATCTCTTTCATATTGGATTTTGATTATAGCACCACACCCCGTCCCGGGCTTTCTTTTTTCGCTTTGTGCTTTGGTTTGAGTGTATACTTCCATCTCTTTTCATATTTTGGATTTTGATTTAGCATTCTCTTATGCAGGGAAGTTGCTGCCTTGAAATCGAAGTTGTATGCATGGTTTGTCCCAATTCCTCTTGGGCCTAGTAGAACTTTGCTTATGCAGTAAAGTAAACGCCGCCTCTCAGCCTCAGGTGTAAACGCCGCTGGCTGGCAGATTGATGGTTTTGAATGAAGATGTTGATAAAGGCTTTAGTTTGGGGTCTTCTTTTGTTTAATATATATTTACCTTTTTGTATCAGGATATGATAGATTTTATGCTACTGTCGTTATACATTGTAGCCATATATTTAGCGAAATTTTAATTATTTTTGCACAATTCTATAATTATGTTATCAGTTATGGTAAATTTTTACTTGAAGTCAGGTAAAGAAGAATAATAATCATCATAATCACACATATATATATATATGAGTAATTAATTAAAACACCCCTTTTATGTTTGGGCCAACTTTTGACTGGCCGTATTTTTAAATTTAGCGTTTTTACCTTCTATCTTGTGTCATATTTTCCAACAAGCACCCTTTTTCGAATTTTACGTTAAATGAAACGGAAATACGCGCTTGACATTCACTCGCTGTCAATATTTCACGCCTGAACAAAAAAATTAATTTTTTTTTATTTTATTATTTCCCTAAAATCGTCGTTCATTCCTAACCTAATTGTCGAATACCAACCTCATTGTCATTTCCGGTTTTTAATTTCCCTTCCCCACCTACAAAAACCTAGCTTTCTGATTCCCTTCCCATCAATAGAAGATTAATCAATCGTGGGTAGTTTCTGTCAACACCACTGAGTGTCAATCGGCACCGGCGAGAATTGTGCTCAAGATGACACTTCGAAGAATGGGTGTTGAGCAAACATACCCTTTCATTGCCTCTCACAAACCCAGCACCCTCAGAAGATTCTGAAACATATATTCACCTGAGAGAGAGACGCGGACGAAAATGGCGGAGGCAATTGTTGGTCGACAAATTAGGGTTTAATTGGAGAGGAGGGATTTAAAAAAAAAAAAACGCTGCTTATAACAATTACAATATAAAAAGAAATTAAAAAAAAAAAAAGTAAGAATGTGAAAGCGCGTGAAATGTTGAGGCGAGTATAAAATTTTCCACGACCACGGTGTGTGCCACTGTGGAGGCAATGCAGTTTGACTTCTGACATATCCTTTCTGTCAATTTTGTGTATGTATACGGAAGTATTTTGAAGTAGCATCACCTTTGCTACCCACTTGCCGTACGCCGCATCCGGCCACATCGGTGATTTGTACCGTTGATCGGTGTTAGATCTACTATCATTTCCGTTTGAAGTAATATGAATTTTATTATATATATGATCTCCTACTGCTTACTCAACATCTAGCCAGTAAAGTTATCAACAGCATAAATATAAATCAGAATGCCTAATAATGCTAAAACAACAAATTTAGAGTATTATACATACATTCCAAAAAAAAAAAAAAAACTGCATAGCTAATAATTATTTATCAGCAGCAAAAAAATACGAAAGCAGCAGCCGGGGCTCCGAATGCCTTTCCTGTATAATATCCTCAATCAATTAGTTTTGGAGGTTGCCCTTGGTGTCCCTGTTATGCAGAGCAATGCATCTAAAAAACCACTCAGCCACAACCAACGACACAACGTGTTTTGCATCCTTAATCCGTAATTGATGCCCACATGACCACAATTACAAATGCTATATGATAATTTCAATTAAAAGGAAGAGAATTCAAGTCAAGAATGTAAAGAATATTTTTGGGAAAAACCTGGATTCACTTTACCAGCATCCACATCCCTGCATATATAATAATATAAGAGAATGGTTGTTCAAAACTCAATGTCACATAAAAGAGGGTATGAAAGGATCAATTTTTTTACTTGGTCAAAATTAAATTGTGAAAAATAACAAACCTTTCCAGCATCTCCAAGTCAGCTAATGCAGATTCACATCTTTTCCTGGAGACAACAACAAGGTAAAAAGAAACAAGTGTTTGTCAAATAATAATTGCTGTCTGTCGAATAAAAATTGGTTAATGATGCAAAAGCAAAAGCAAAATGACATAATTAAACTTAAAGATTATGATTAGAAGAGAAACCTGCAAGCCTCCTTATCATTCCACTCTTTTCTGCATATAAAAGAAAATGTTAATCAAATACTACTAGCAACCAATTCTCACTATAGTTTCTTTGAAATAACAACAACATTAATTAATTAATTAATTAATTTACTTGCTTCTTCCATCCATCCATCCATCCATCCATCCCAGTAACCATTAGAAAGGTATACACATAATAATAATAATAAGCCAAAAGGAATAACAAGTGAACAGTTTACCAATAAATTAAGCTGAATTTCAACACAACCTCAAACATTCATCTTTTAAACGAGCTAAGCTCAAACATAATTTTTTATTCGTTTATAAAAGGAACGATTACAAATGACCGCTGAACTGAACGAGTTCAAGTTCAAACAACAGATACTCATCCCCCGGTAACAGTTCTATAAATGCATATCTTCCTACAGAGCATACACCTTAATCCACTAAAAGTGAAAGATTGAAAGACCCAAAGTACAATTACAAATCTATGAAAAACAACCAAAACAAAATACATAAAAACAATCAAATAATTAAATTAACAAACCTGCGGCCATCCATCCAATCATCGAAACCAACACTGCATTCACATGAAACATAAAGTTAAAAACATACGATACGAGGAAAGATTGAAACTTTAACCCACTTAAACAAACAATTAAGCGTACATAGATTGAGCATAGTCAACAGAAACCAAAGCGACTCCAATTTTCATAGCTGCAAACAAGATAGTGAAAAAAAAAAAAAAACCGGTAAAAAATTAAATATCCTCTGCGAAAAAGAAAAAAAAAAACAAACATATACATAGTATACGGGACAAACAAACCTAGATAACACGGATGTTGTGTAGCTAGCCTGTTAAATGACCTGAAGACGTCCAAAATATAGAAAACCAAAATCAAACCCACACAAAAAAAAAAATCTATGAATTGACTGAGGTAGCGCCTGCTGACATCGGATAAATCATCCGAAACCACCGAAAGTAGAGGTAAATAAAAGGAAGAAAAAAAAAAGAATGACATTCAAATAACCGGAATCTACCGGAACTGGTTTGCCATATTCAACATCCTGCTCCAAAAATCAGTAACTTTACCGAGCTGCGAAGAAATTTTCGTGTTTTTACAATACAGAGACGGTAACCAATGATCGTATTTATACTGTGCGCTGAATATAAATATTTAGAATAAAATTTACTTAAAGACTATTTGGACCAAACTTGGAAAAAAAAAAACTTTTTTTAACTCAATATAGACAGGGGAGTCGTGAATCGGTATAGCGGTAAGTTAAATTATAACGTCTTATAGAGACGTGTTCGAACTCCGTAAAAAAAAAAAAAAAAAGAAAAAAAGGAAAGTAAGTCGAGAAGAAATAAGAAGATGTTTTATCAATTAAGGATAAAGACAACATTTTAGAATTTTTACATAAAATACAAAACTATTTTATTTTTATTTTTAATAAATTCTAGCGCATTTTTTCTATAAAAAAATTAACACACTTTACTCTTTCATCCATCTTTTTAAAGACTAATATATCTCAATTTAGAATTCAAAATTTTAAATTTCTCTCACCAAATTTTTTATTCTTTAATACTATTTATTTTAAGACCACATCCACCATATTCCAACGTGATTTTTGAAAATCCGTTGTCGAAATTCACTATTGTTTGAAATTCACTGTTTTTCGGGATTCACTGGATAGATTCACTGAGTGAATTTCGACAGTGAATCTCACGAAAAATGATGTAATCATATCGAACCAAGTCTAACGAAGAGCATGAAAATATTAAAAAAAACCGGTGAAATTTTCATCATGTTTGGAGATCCAAATTAAAACATATGAGTGTTTGAAAATCGAGAAGAAAAGAGGAAAAAAAAATAAAATTAACACAGAGCAGCATCGTCGTGTTATTTTTATTTTTATTTATTTTTAGGTTTTTGGTTAAAAGGACAACTTTTTACTTAATTAGGGATGCATGATACACTCATTTAATAATGACAAATTGTATTCAACTTGACAGATATACCCTCAGTTATGTTTTCCGTTTGTTTATTTGATTTTCTTCTTCTACTTCCCAAAAACAAAAACCCTATAATTGCAGATGATTCCGACAGCAGCAACGGCACACCAGATTGAACGATTTGGGGACGGACTGGATTGCTACGGACAAACGGACTGGATAGAGAAGGAGAATCAGCAGCAGCAGCGTACGGACTGGATAGCAGCAGATTCCGATTTGGGTGGACTTGACGGAAATTTCTCCTGGCGGCCGGAATCGTCCATGGGAAGCGGTATATAGATAGTGTTTGAGCAGACGCCGGACGGACATACTGGATTGGCATAGAAGATCGAAGAGCGAGTCATTGATTTGATCCATCCTTCAACTGCAAAAATCCGATCAAATCCGTCGCCGCTTCGCTTCGGTTCCAATTCTTCCTTGATGGTTTTGATTCCAACCTTGATTATTATTTCTCCAAGAACCATCACTTTGTTGGTCATAATTATCATCTTGACTTTGCCCCACATAATTCACCTCATAACATTGAGAATTATCCACAACCGGTTGCTCGTTTTGTTGGCCTTGTTCGGTCCTTTGAAATTGATTCGTAACCGGACTGTAGCCCAAGTGCCCCGCACTCAGTTGCCCCATGGCATACATGTTCATCATTTTCTTGGCTAGATCGGTTGGACTATCTTGTGACGTAAAACTAGCTTGTCCTTGCATTGAGGATCGTGGATATGACATATTTTGAGATTTGTGTGTCATCCCACAATCCTTAGCTGAATGTTGGCCTCCACATATTTGGCAAAGCCTTGCCTTTTCATTTTCTCTTTCAAGGTTCTCCAACCTTTGCTTCATCGTGTGCACCTTAGTTTGACATTGCTCATTTGTCTCCACTTCCTTCACTTCAACCAATCCCGGCTTTTTACTCCTTGGCCCTTTTCTACTTGAAGACACGTATTGCTTTGAGGTCTCGGCAATTTTCTCGATTTGATTCATAGCCACCTCCGGTACCATCCTCATAATATCCCCATTACACGAAGCATGCAAGGTCCCTTGGTGCACCGGCTCCAACCCTCGGAAAAATGCATGAACTACCTCAAAAGGTCTTAAGCCTTGCCCCGGGCACTCTCTCAATAATGCTTTAAATCTATCACAGGACTCATACAATTCTTCTCATTCATAGGCATTAAACAGGATAATAGCCTCTTTCATGTCCAATGTCTTTGATGGTGGGTAATACTTGAATAGAAATGTCATAACCACGTCCTCCCAAGTGTGCAAAGAATCATGAGCCAATGAGTCATACCATGTCTTGGCTTGCTCTTTCAAAGGCGAACGGAAAAGCATAAGTTTGAGCGCCGTCACTCACCCCATTGATTTTCGTTGAGTTGACTCTTTGGAGAAAGTGATCAATGAACAAGTGAGGGTTTTCCATGACGGTCCCCTTGAATATAGCATTGTCTCCCAACAAATGTATGATATTTCTATTCAATTCCAAATTATTGGCGGCTACCGGTGGCATTCGAATTGGGCTATGCCCCATGGTCGCCGTGGGAGCCATCACGAAGTCCCTACAAGTCAAACCGCCCTGATTTTGCTCTTGTTGACCGTTAAACCAATTAGGCATCGCGTTCGCACCTTGATTGTGAGCTTGATTTTGGTTCTGTTGAAATTGGTTCAACATCCATGCATTGAACTGTTGCATAACGAGGGGATCTATTTGATTTCCTTGGGCCCCATGTTGACCATGATGTGGAATTTGCCCATTCACATTCCCAAAGTTATTTCCTTGTCCATTCCCACCTCCTTGTGCATTGTTGTTGACAAGAGGCGGGTTTTGATTCGGGACCCCATTATTGTCCCCCAAATTTCCTTCAAAGCCTTGTTCACCGTCTAGTGCCATACCAGATTCCTCTCCCAAATCACCCAAACTACTTTCTTCAACGACCGGAATCGACTCCTCTACTTGATAACCTCTTCTTCTTTGACTATTTCTACGCCTCGCGTAAGCCTCAATCCCGTCTATGTATGGCTCGAGTGGTGTTTGAGATCTCCGGGTCATGCACTACAAAAAGCAAACAACAAGAAAACAATAAAATAAAACCTAGGCCCAAGCATTCGGTTCACTTGCAAGATATCACAAATAGCACACATTTCCCCGGCAACGGCGCCATTTTGATTGAGCTAAAATTCACCCTCCAAAAACAATTTATAAAGACTCGAAACCGTGGGTAAACTAACTCTCTAACCGGCGGTGTGCCGGGTCGATTGCTAGAATAGCTATAGGAGTACGAGGTCGAACCAAGGAAAAGTGTTTGTGAGTACCAAAGCGAACGTGTTACTTAGTCTCAGGTGAGCAATCTTTACAAGTGTTTGTATACTACAACGACACTAAAGTGGTTCTCACTAACAAATCTAAAGATAAAATGAGAGAAATAAGATTAAACTACTAGGTTCTAAAGATAGATTAAGGGACATAGCCGAACCATGATCAAAATAGCTAGTTTCAACCCCAAGGATAGACAAAACCGGGAGTGTGCATTAAATAAACGAACTCTCACATTCAATTTCACGGGTGCGTGCTCCTAATTCCGGTGCTAAGGTCTGAACAACTCTCTCCCAACACCTTATGCCATGTTAACTACCCTTCCCTTAAGAAGATTAACTAACAAGACATGTTATGCACTAGAGCTGCTTAAACGTTAAAACGAATAACCTCACTTTGGGCTCAGGCTTAACAACTAAGTCGAGTCTGCGCCGTGATCTTAGAATCCCTTTTCCCACATCTCTCTATCTGAACAACTCTTTAGAGTGATGTGTGTGATTTTGACCTAGGTGATCAATCTAGCCCAAATATGTTATAACAAGTTCTAAGACATGAAACATGCAAGATACAACAATAAAAAGCACTACCCACTCCCAATTTCATCACCCAAAGGGTGATTTCATCAAATTTCACATGATTCGACTATGAAAAGGGATTAGCTACTCATTATACTAGTTAAAACATGGAAGAAACAGTAAATTAAAGACATAACAAGTGAAAGAAAGAAGAAATATACCATTAATTTGCAGAAATTCGAGTTTAAGATCCAAAAGTACAAAATAGAGAATTAATTAAAAGATGGTCTCTTAGTGTTTGAAGTAGAAATCTGAGCTAAGAAATGGAAAGATTAAGCTAAGATAGTGTTGATTTAAGCTAAAAGAGTGTATTCTAAGCTATTACAAAATTCGAGCTAAGAAATGGGTAGGGTTTTTGCTAAGAGAATGGTTGTTGTCCAAGAAATAGTCTAAGGGGGGTATTTATAGGTGGGGAAAATGCAAAAATCGGCCTCAAACATGCGTTTGGGAGAAATTTGAACCTGGCGTTTCACATCTTCAAACGCGCGTTCGATAAGCGAAACGCAGCGTTCGCTCATTACAGGCGGGCTCTTGGTGATCTTCATCCGAAGCGCGTTTAGGAGGTTCAAACGCGCGTTTGGAGAACTTGGAACGCGTGTTTAGGGCAGTTTCAAACGCGCGTTTGGAGAGGTTGAACTCTGTTCAAACTGATAGCTTCTGAAACGCCCGTTTGGGGGGTTCAAACGCGCGTTTGAACCCATTTGCTCCAAAACTTAAACTTTTCTTCCCTTTTGATCTCTTCTCTTGCCTCGATCATGCTTTTCACCATAAATCATCACCTTCCGGGTCCTCGAGACACTAATACCCTACAACATCATGAACGACCAAAAACATCCAAACAATTCCGGAGGATAAAAGTGCTTGGTAATAGGGTTAATATCAACAAAAAGGGGTAATAATCCATCAAAGTAACGGATTCACTCCCCGTGCCATAAGCTCACGATATCACCCCGAAAATGGTCTAAAAACACCGAGAATGTGCTAAAAGTGGGATAAACGGGGGTGAAAAATGCACCGGAATCATGTAAAGTTGACTCCCATCAGAAATACCAACAGAAGCGAGCATCAGCGATTGGAAGGCACCAGTTCGAACTGAGTGCATATGTCTGTTCATGAGCAGGAAAAAACTGCTTCAACTTCCAATTCTGAACAGTTGTACCCTCTCTTTTTTGCTGTGAAAATTCTGAACACATACTGCTGTTCATTGCCTCATACTCTGCCTATATATTTGCCTCATTACTGAATGAAATATACACGATTTCTCCCGAGCATTATACAGAAAATCTGCACTTAATTTTTCAGCATTCACGAAGTAGAGATAACAAGATCTTATCAGTTCGCCGGTCTTTCCTCATTCAAGTGCAAGAATCCGGAAAGGTAGATTGTTGTATCTTGGGAGACATATGCCATACACCGTGTGCACATAATCGGGGCATTAATGTCTTAAGGACAGAGTTATTAACTCGCCTCAATCTGAATAAGTTTTCGTTTTACTTATACTTTCTGTCAATTTCATTTAATTGATATGCAGTATTTGGATCATGAATAAAATTGTGTTTGTTTGATTCATGTGCTTTGCTTTCTTTGTTTATACAATTTGATTGTTCATCAGAATTCAAAACGAATCGACGTAAATAGTTCCAACAGAAATATTGACATACTTGTTGAAATAAAGATTTAGTGATTTGACTGTAACACTCGTTTCTGGTTACCGAACCTTACTCATAAACAATGTGTTCGGCACGATAAAAGTAATTAAAAACATTTAACTCTGAGATCATATCAGACTAATAAAGAATGTTGCATAAACAAAGAAACTGCTAAAACTTGCTAAAACTTGGAAAATCCGTGGCTTGACTGAGCTGCAAATATGCTTCTCCATAAACACATTGTCATAAACTAAAACATAATCCTACTGTAAATCTATAACTAACATGTACTAAAACAATGAAAACTACAAAAAAAAAAAAAAAAAAAAAAAAAAAAAAAGAAAAGAAAAAGAAAAACAATCTACCTTGGCACGAAAACCTTGTGCAAAAGAAAACAAACTCGTAACTACTAGCTAGACATCAAAAGAACACCACCAAGAACTGCTGTCAACCGGTATATGATGAACAAGTTGAGGCTTCTGAGTCCTGCCTGCCCATGTGTAAGCGGATTCAACCGAAGGCATTGAAAATATGTGCAATATAAAAAAATATAATTGCAAATTTACTAACGTCAATTGGTTTTACTACAACAGTAAACATTTGATCCTAATAGAAAAAGTGAACACTATTAAATGCTTAATAATGAGTACCGTAAGACAATACATGAATTATGAAAAAAAAAATGAATACCGTAAAAAAAAATAAAAATGAATACCGTAAAAACCGTAAGACAATACATGAATTATTTTACTGTACATGAAATTAAAAAAATAAAAAGAAAAAGAACTTAAAAGACTAAACAATAATAACAAAGTAACTTTTCTCAAGACAGAACTTTACATGCATAGAAACACAATCTTTAACTATTAATTCAACCACTTATTAATCTTCAAGTTACATCTTTTACATTTATATAACAAAAATTACGCAAACATAATGAAACCTACATGGAACACCATGGTGGATTCCACAAAAAAAAAAAAAATACTGGAGTCTCGAGTCAATTAAGTTATTATTTAGAATAGTAAACAAGTTGAGCTGGATCTTTAATTCTTTATCTTTTACAATTCGATCAAGTTCTAGTCATAGGTTTCGAACACGAATTTTTTAGTCGAGCTCGACTAAAAATTTCTCAACTCGAGCTAGAATCAGACATTTGAAGAGAAAAAAATAAAAACATTGTTCCTGCAATATCTTCTATTCTTCATCTTGTTCCTCCATGACTTCTGGTTTCTGGCTCTCTCCGTTTACTATTACTACTTTCTTGATCTCCTCCTACCTGCCATTTAACAGTGATATGATTATAAACTGAAAGTGAAAAATCTTTTTAAAAAAGAGAGTACAATAACAGACCGCGATCTTATGAAATTCTGGAAACGTATCAGTAGTCTCGTTTATGGGTGCATTCGAGCTTATCTGCGAGTAATTCCTCTTGCTTTTAGTGGCATTGTAATGCTCGTTACGTGTTTGCGTAAATGCCGTAGAAGAGGGGGTTGCGCAGTTGCATGAAGACGACGATGATGATAATGAAGAACCAAATGCATCAACATCATTATGTAATATATCGTCGAACAACTCCTGGAATTCTTCAAAGCTCTCTTTCGTGTTTTCCTGTCGTTAAAGACAGACAGACAGACAGACAGTGTGATCCACCGGTAAAATCAGGAAAAAGGAAAAAAGAAAAAAACAAGAATCATTATCATTATTAATTAGAGGAAGAATATTAAAAAGGGAAGAAAGAGAGAAACTAACATTGGGCTTGTTTTGGGACATCATAGCCATCATTTCATCTATGAAGTCTCCCATTCCCTGCACAAAAAATAAGCTCCTTCAATTCCATCACAGAGAAACTAAAACAAAAACGACCGGTTTTGGACTGATAACACAGAAACTAGCTAAAAGATCATGTAGTAGGCTAGGACTAAAACAAGAATTCGACCGGTTGGTTGGACAGGAGTCTAAACCAAAACAGTCTTCAGTAGACCATGAGTTAAACAAGAACTCCGACTTGGTTGGACTGATAACAGCTAACAGCTAACAAAGAGTCTAATTAAGTAGGCCAGAAGTTAAAAAACAAGAACAATCCGGTTCGACTGATTAAATTAAGTCTAAAACTTAATTAGACCCGATTGGACTGATAACGCAGTCTAACCAAAACAATCTTTAGTAGACTAAGACTAAAACAAGAATTCCGATCCGTTTAGACTGATAATTAAATTGAGAGGTACTCAAACCGAACCATTCTTTAGCAGACAAGGAAGGACTCGGTTAGATTGATATGCTAGAGTCTAAACCAAGACACTCTATAGTAGACCATGACAATGAGATTGCAGTATAACAGGATGCATGTCATTTGATACGACATTCTTACAAATCAGAAAATATACGTACATTCTCGTCTTCTTCATCCTCAGTGTCGTAAAGTCCAACGTCGTACAGAAACCTTTTGTTTGCGTCAGAAAGCACTGCATAAATCATCAACAACATCTCATCATTAATTCATATTAAAAGAGACTAATAAATTATTAAATGTTGTGTGACAAAGTAGTGATTAAGCACTTGATTCACCAAATAACATTATTTTTAAGTCTAAACATTCACATAAAAAATAAAAAATAAAAAAAAAATAAAAAATGAAGATGCAGGCTAATGACCAGAATAGGCTTCTTGAATAGCCTGAAATTTCTTCTTGCCCTCTTCTGCTTGTTTCTCATTACCCGAACGCCGCGAGCAACGATCCGGATGCCATTTCTATAATATAATCAAAAATAACATTCAATTCCAAAGTGAAAATACATAATTTGTAGTATAATTACTTGGATGGACCGAGGGAAAAAGGCCATCATTTCAAGTTTTAACATAGATTTAACTTCAAAACAGAAGCACAAAATTCCGGTAAGGGAAAATATGAAACGCTCTTTCTTTTATCAATCCAAAAAAAAAAACATATTTCAGCAGTTGCTATTGGCACAACAACAAAACAAATCGACTAATTTGTTAAAAAAAAAAAAATCAAATGTTCATTTTAAACCTTTGTAAAAATCGATTTTCTTGCATTAATTTTTTGTTTCTACTTTGAATGACGTTAAAGTCAGCTTTGCAAAATGCACTGTAAGTGTGTATTCTTTCATTCTCTATTATAAAAAGACATGGACGAAAACGATTTGTAAAAGAAATCTGACCATTGCAAGCTTCTTGTAGGCATTTCTGATCTCAGCGGTGGTGCATTCCTCTTTCTTCAGCTCCAAAACGCCATAAAAATCCTTGCTTTTCGCTGCTGCTAGTGTTGCCATTAATTCCTGGCTCTTGTTGTGCTTGCTTAATTAGTGAAATCCCTCAGAAAATGAGAGAGAATCAATCAACCAATTTTATTGTGAGAAAAAGTCTGACGAATCAGAAACCGAAACCTGGCAGCTACTTTGACTATTATTAATCGAAGAAAGTAGCATTTGTACAAGTTTGAGCTTGTAAGTTATTGTTTGGTTTAAATTGAATAAGGAATAATGGCGGGCGTGGCTAATGGCTATAGTATAGGGAAAACAATAGTGTGTGCTTAGCATTTTCTTTTCCAAGTGGGGGTCGTGACTCGTGTGTAGTAGTGTAGTACTGTCAATATTGTTGTATTATTTTGACACAACACGTTTTTACACCATCGATTATGATTGATTTCAATATTCATTATTAGGTTCTACATCATGATCGATTGTACCTAGTAAAACGTGTTTGGTTGTGTCAAGAATCAAGATCCATAACACCCTAAACTTCTTCTCGTCTAGTAGTGCTCAGAATATAGGTCACCCCCAACCTCTAGGTTTGGTGGTACTAAGCAAGTCACTCCGGGTCTGGCAGTGCTAAGCGCTCCGGGTCTCCCCAAACCTCCGGGTATGGTAGTGTTAAGCGAGTTATAAAGGACCCCGTTAATTACTTAGACTGCGTCATCGTTTGACCTGAAAGGGATAACCCTAGTTGACAAGACATTTATGTCTTACACTTATATGAAGGTAATGCGTTTCTCCCGTATCCAGTACGTGATATCACAATAACATTTTGCTAATATTAATGCACCTACGGTTGTGACAAAACGAATATCAGAATAAGATGTGAATCAGTTGTGGGTGTAATGAAATTTTTATATGTCGTACTTACATTTTCAAGACACAATTTATTGTGTTTTTTTAAATATACATTATTTTTTTTTTGGCTATATACATTTATTTATTATGGGGTGAGAGTGAAAACAATATTGCATAAATTATATTGAGGGTGTTATTGTTATTTTGATATTAAAATCAAAAGATTAACTTTCTCTTTAATATGTGTGTTTTTGCCAAGTGCGACTAAAAAGGAACGGAGGGAGTGTACGGCCATAATCATTCTCACACAATAAATATCAAAACACGGTGGTGATACCACTCATTTTTTAATTTTACAACCAAGATGACCCTATTATAAATTTATTATGGATCCGTCAGTCCTATTAAATAAATGACAATTCTAAAAACACTCATACTTTTACTTTCGACACCACTGTCATATGTAAAAATTGCATGTAAAATATGGTGTCGAAGTAATTACAGAAATGACATTAAAATTAACCTAGATAAATGTCACAAAGCATTGGTTCTGGAGAAAGAGGCACAATTGTTGCAGGGTGGTAGATAAAGTGATGATGTAGATCCAACAGTGTAGATTTTTTTTTTTAGGGTAACAGTGTAGATTGAATATTGGAGATAGATATTTTTTTTTTTTAATTTAAAAAAGTGGGTACTTTTTTCTCCAGAAACTTCTGTCCTATTTAACTATTAGCTGGACATAGTTTTCATAGTACTTCTATTCTATGAGACATGGTCTAGAAGATTTTTATTACAAGTAAAAAAGAGGGTAAAAGATTTGCCCCCACACTTTCAACTTGTCTTTTGTTTGATTGCTTTTTCTTTTCTTTTTATTTTATTTAATTGTTTTTGTGCTTTCTAGAAAGCACCATTGTACAATTAAGCTTGCAAAGTAGTAGGACTTAACTAACCTAACTACCTTAAAATAAAGGTTTATTAATCTAACTAACCGGTTAGAATTGAAAGATGAACAAGCTTAATTAATTTATGAGTATTTGTTTATAAGGATTATTTTTCAGACTTAATTGACATTTAGGACAAAAAAAAAAAAAAAAATCATCGTTATAAAAGACAAAATTTATTCAACTTCCCCAAATTACCCTTTCTAAAAATCCTGTACTTACTTCCATTAACCTCCCTCAACTCGACCCAGCCTCACGCCCTCACTCGCCTGCCCAGTCGCCATGAGGGCCTGTTCCCTCTCCCAGTCAGCAACCAGCCAACCACCGCCGGAGAAGGCAAGGCCGCCAGACAGTTAGTTCAACCACCAGTAGGCAGGCAGCACCCAGCAGGGGAGAGCCGGCAGCTCTGCTTCTCCCCCATTTAGCCTGGTCCTCCTCCAAAAAGGCAAAATTAATAAATAAATAATTCGATCTCCTACTCAAATTTTCAAATCATTATTTCACTAGAAATTTGCACACTGCAATATGCAGTGCGCATATAGAAAATATAATGATATGCGATTGAATAGCAGTGAGTTAAGAGTTTAGTACATTGTGTTGATCATCTTAGGACAAATGATGATGATAAGAGTCGCGTGGGAAAAATTGTATAATTATTAATGTAATTTGGTCTACTTAGCGTTTTAGTGATGTTTTTGCTTCGTTGCAATTTAAGTCGAATAACTTTAAAGAAAAAACTTTTCAAGTGTAAATCATTCGGTGCTTTACCTAATTTACATGTTACGTCTTTTTCTTTTCCTTCATAAAAGACGATTTTCTTCAGTTTTGGTGTAAAAAAATCCTAATTTCAAAAACACACCAGCATACAGTGACTATGCGCAGTGTCATCAACATTCATTTATGCAGTAACACCCTATGCATTCACTGACAACAGTGACACTGTACTTGCCTTATGCATCATTATTTTGTGGTGACAGTGGCAGAGTGCAATAACAATGGCGAACACAATCACATTAACGAGTATCATTATGCAATGTCACTGCTTTTACGGTAACTAAGTGTAGTGAGAAGCCAAAAAAAGTATTTAGAACAATAACTTATAGTGTAACTATGAAATAAGATGCAGTGACAGCTAACCGTGAAACCTCACATGTAAGTAAACAAAACAATGGCGTTTGCATTTGAATATTCAGTGACAATTAACTTTCACGTTCCGGATTCCCCTATCTACCTTAGGTACGAATCTAAAGTGTGTACACTTAGCACACTTCCCCGGGGACGAGGTATAGTCTCCCGAATCTCGCTATAAAGAGAGAGAATCGATTGGGCATCAAAACCATTGTGGCCTAAGGCTGCCTCAACATGGTGTTCTACTGCCGCCTACTTGTCCACAATGTATGGCAGCCGGCTCACATCCCTTGATCCACGATTTTCAGCATTAAGGAAGATGAATGAAGTCTTTCTTTCCTGGTTTCATCAGGGAGAAAAAGTTGATCTAATTCCGGAATAATAAGCGGTTGACGATGTGGTCACTTTATAGACTGGTGAAAGGATGTATCTTTCTTTTCTTGCGAAGAGCAACTCTGCTTGGGCTTACCTTTGATCTCTAGCCAGTTAGTCGAGAGCTAATCCACTGCAAAGACCACATGTAAGCACACTTGTACACCTACGGCTAAACTCTTATCTCGGCCTCCACTTCCAAGGGCAAGGAAGAAAAGCAGCATAACCCAAAACGGAACTTTATTCCTTATAAGAGAGTCCCCGTCTTTCGCTTCCGTCTTCTAGTATGGTCTGGTGTTTTTTAGCGGGGTTCAATGTTCCATGCATCAATACCAATTCAGAATAACTCATCCATCACCCATGAGATAGGGATATCGTGGGAAATATATAGATAGGCCAATCCAACAATGTTCGAATATTCCTTGTTTTCCTTAGTCAATGAAATGCTCTGCTTCTGCGTCTCTCCATACTTTTTGCTAGCTAAGCGAGCTAGCCTTTCCTTCGATTTTATGTCCAAACATCACATGCCAGCAGATGTGGTCACCATCATAGGTACACAAGATATTGTGTCTAGAGATGTGGATAGATAGGAATATTAGGCAGGGGCGGACACAAGTGAGAAAATGTGGGGGCCAGTGCCCCCACTGAGATCCGAAAAATGATATAGTTTTGATTGTAAAAAATGTAAAAACACTACTAATGTTTCCGCTCAATCTTTGAATTTGTTCTGGTTCCCATACTGAGAAAATTTTCTAAGTCCGCTGCTACTAGGTGCTCGATCATGACCTAGATTTATTGTGAGGGTCACAAATAGAACCATTGTCTTGCCCATAGGTCAATGATTTAATGCTTGTAAAAGTGCTGTACCACCGCTCTTCATGATGGTGGCTCGTACTACGGCCTTGTCTTTGTACCACCTGACCCTGCCGCAGGGCAAAATTTACCTATCTTGTCGGTCGCCTCTTGACGAGCATTTTTTCATGTTTTCATTTTGGATTTCTCAAACCATGAATGATGGCAAAAAAAGCCCATTAAGTCCTATTGAAAGCACCATCATGGTTGATTGTATCTCTGCGGCTCCAAATGAGGATTTTTGATACTGAAAACTTCCAACTATCATACGGCTTTCCAACTTAACTTTTTTTTTCTGGTTGTTTCACTTTGTCGATCAATAGTAGTAAAAGAGATATGTAATCCCCCGCAATTTTTCACATGACATAATGGCCGGACTACAAATCCAATTAGCTTTAGGCATGCCATCCCCTTTTCGAACAACTACTCTTATTCGCGCACCTACCATTAGTGCATCCACCAACTACCAGCTATTGATCGATCGTACAATTTCAAGCTTTGGGCCATAAACCCATCAAGTTGAAATGTTGAATTGCAAACATGTAAAAATGCATTGATTGCTAGAGACAATTGGAGATACATCGACAATTAACGATGTACTTCCAATTGTATATGCATTGACATTTTTTGCTTGTAGATGAAGTACATTTGTCTATGAAGTGAAAATTGTATGTTTAGTGACGATTGGTATTAAGTGACATTATAATTCAAGATGTAGACTGTCACTTCAAAACCGGACAACAAATCCATAATTAGCACCACATTTCATTAGTGAAGTGTAAAATCCCACATCGGTAAAGTAAAGTCATGCTTACCCCCATATAAGTGAGACATAAAGGTCTTGTCAACTCGGGTTAGCCCTTTAAGACCAAGCGAGGACGATGGTCTAAGCAGTTGACCGGACCATTTATGACTCGTTTAGCGCTACCAGACCCGGGGTCTGGGGGTGTTACAGAATGGTATCAGAGCCAACTGCCATACGGAACTAAGTGCCACACCATAAGAGGCGGTGAGGGCCACCTCTAGAATCTTATGGTAGGGACGAACTGGGACAAGTCTTGGAATCACCTTGTTTTGGTTGTAACCCTGGCAACCTCCTTTGTTTCGAGTGCATTATGCCTTTTTCTTTGGCTTACCAAGTTGACCTACCACTCGGATGTTCAACTTGTCGCTTCTCAATTTTCTCGGCTTTCAGGAAAACCATAAAATAAATTCTAACCGAAAATGGTTAAGTGTAAACCAGTCGATCTTAATTTCAAACGTCCATCACTCTTTGTGTTGTTTGCACCGTGTTTCAGCATTCATTGTTTCCACATCGGTTTCACCCTCGGAAATTTTGTAAGATATCTTATATCTGCCTCTCTTTGGCATAAGGATTGGGTCGGACCGTCAGAGAGAAAGTATGAAGATGCTCTCATTTTTTTTGAAATGTCTATGAATCCCTCCAGCTAAGATCCTTACAGATCTTCAACAAACTTGTGTTGCAGTGATGTAGGTTGAGATCGAAAGAAGTCAAGTATGCCAGTAGTTTTGGGTCAGCAAGAGAAAGTAAAGTGTGTTGTACCATTGGGTGCAAGATTTGGGGCAGTCGTTGAGATCGCGGAGAAGCAAAACAAAGATGCGGTTGTTGTCAGTTACAAGCGAGTGGTCGGGATCAAACCAGCCAGTGGTCACGAGTTAGATGAAGATGGAAACCTTCAGCGTCAAAGATCGGCTTCGTGTTCCGGATGTGGAAGATCTGAAAAAGACAGTGGCAGATAAAGCCCACACGATAGCAATTTCAGTTCAACCCGGAGCAACCAGGATGTGTAGAGAGTTGAAACGGCACCGCCGGCCACCTTTTGTGAAGATAGAGATAGCAGAGTTGCCTATAACACCAGTTAACACGCCAGCATCCAGAAGTCACTGTTTGAGGCTCTTTATGGAAGAAAGTGTAGAACGCCAGTCATCTGGGATAAGTGGAACAATAACAGACTACAGGACCTGAGTTGATACATCAAGCCAAAGAAAAGATTGAAGTGACTCGTCACACCTTCAAGATAGTTGAAGGCAGGTAGATGATCCGGCGGATATACGAAGAAGACCGTTAGAGTTTGAAGCTGGAAATGAAGTGTATCTAAAGGCGTTACCAATTAGAGGAGTAAGACAGTTTGACCAGGAAGGAAAGTTAAGCCCTAGATACTTAGGCCCTTACGTGATCCTAACTAGAGTCAGACCTTTAGCTTATCCGTTTGGAGTTACCAGAATCCCTTTCACGGGTGCATAACGTGTTTCATGTGTCAATGACGAGGAAATTCTAACCGACATTGATGTGGATGCAAGCTTTGACCTTGAAATGGTTGAAGAGATCTTGTCTTACGCGGAAGAATCAAGTGCACTTTAGAACGGAAGATGAAGAAAGTTAAGAAGGAAGACGTACATCTAGTCTTAGTTTAGTGAACCAGTCACACACAGACAAAGACGACATGGGAGTTAAAAGACGAGACGCTTTGCAAAGTCCACAGTTCAAGTACCTTCCAGTTATGTTCAGTTTCGAGGACGAAACTTGTTTTAAGGGGGGAGGGATGTAACACCCTGAATTTTTAGTAAGAGCGAGATAGTAAATTGGGCTCAATTATCTATTTAACCTAATTTCTGTTTACCTAAATTAATTATTTAAAAAAAAGGATTATGGGAAAATTATTTTAAGGAAATAAAATAATAGACAAATGTTAAAAAGGATAAATTTGAAGTGGAAATGGTTATTTAGTCTAGTGGAATTGAAAATTGTGAAAAATGACAAATTATCATTCCACTGGATGATTATGCCCCTCTTATGTTTTTTTGTTTTGCTTTTGTTTTAGTGGATTTGTTTAGTAGTTGATTTGTTCGATATTAAAATGTTTTAGTGGATTTGCTTGACAGTGGAATTGAAGTCGTTAATTTTGACGAGGGTAATTTTGTCATTTTAAATGTCTTTTGTCCTTTTTCACCAATTTTCATTCCACTTGTCCTTTTTGGTAATTTCTCCTAAATTTTTGTCCTTCATTCCAGTTGTCCCATAAAATAAATACATTCCCATAAATAAATCCCCTCCCTTAAATCAAACACACACACACAACGCAACTCTGATGAAAAATAAAAATAATAATAAAGGACGACGGCAAAAGAAGAATACAACAAGATGTCTGGAAGCGGATGAAGAGAATCTTCAATCGCGCGGCCAATTCGTCAGGAATTTGGGCAGACCACAGAAGACGGAAATCATCGTCTCATCGAGACGAACGTTTCCACACCAACTATTCTCAATTCCGTAAGTTCGGTTTTAGCTCTAAATCTAGATTCATACGTTCTTGAGAGAAAAGCCTGAATTTTGTGGATTCGAAAGGTTGCCTAATCGTAGAATTAATGTTTAATTATCGTAGGTTATTCGTAGAGGAGTTTGATTCAATAATTAAGGCCTTTTGCTTTCGTTTTCGCTTTCGAATCAATTTTGGAAATCAAAGGTAAGTGGGTGTTCTTCAATCGATGTTTTATTGTGTTATTGTTAATTGATATAGTAAAACTGTTAATAATGTGCCATGCGAATTTGTTGTAATCTGGGTGTATAGAAGATCAACAATGTCTTGAATTCCTGCAAACTTAGAAGATATTTGGAACCTCACAGTTTCACGAAAACGCTGTCCTTCTTAAATTATTCGACCTTTATACCTTGTCCCGGGTTTCACGAATATTTAAGTGAGATACAAAACTGAGAGAACAACCTTTAACTCTGGACAATGAGATTAAAGAGCACTTAGAAGTTTTTAAGATATATATGATTGACTAACAAGGATGCTTACATTTGTTGTTATTTATTTAACAATGTAAACTTGCTTATATATAGCACTTGGATCTGAAAGAGAGAAAGGGAATTCGTCCCTTAAGTGATAGACACCAATGAAAAGGTTCCATTTGGTTGTACCCACTTAAAATGACCAAGAGACACCAAAAATTCAGTTTTCGGGCCATAGGCGGGCGCCTGTGAGCATCAGAAAACTGAACATGAACCTGTCCAACTTTTTGCCTTGGCAAAACACCACAGGCGGGCGCCTGTGACACTGATTTTTCCAAAAACGAATTTCCGTTTGTTTTACGAACTCCACTTTCTCATTTTACATCCGTACACTCGTAAACACTTATATAAGCGTGCACTCCGCACCTCCGTACTTATAATATAGCGTTACGAGCATAACCATCCTTGCACTAAACCCCGATAACCTCAATGGCTTGTGATTATACTTAAATCACCAACATTCATCCCCCATTTAAGTGTAATCATTGGTTCAGTAAAAACAACAGTCATAATATAAACCAACTCATGCATCAATGAAAATATCACAAAGATTGAATTTCCACCTAGTACTATTACAAGCAAATATTCGAGTATTGGGGTGTGTCTAAGCATTGAACCCCTTTACACATTTTGAATACATGTACATAACAATACACATGAATTGAGACTACTCCAAAGTATTATTCTTGACACAATTTATTGAAATCCGGCCTTGTGTCCATATCCATTCTTGAGCATATAGAAAGCTAACCCAACTTTCCTTGAAGCGGCCATACCTCATACTCATATAGGTGAATCTTTAATTTACCGTTCACCTGCATTAGCACTTTCAAAAGACTCATTAAGAAGGTAAAACTTCAGCCTAACCTCACAGGTTTATAGCACATACCTTCGGGATTAATACATGTGCTCAAGTTCCCAATAACAGGCCTACCATATTGAATTTAGCCTAAGGCATTGTACCAAAGGGAAATTGGGCGTCCTATTATCAGAAACTTATACGGGTTGTAGACCCATCCCGACAACCGACTTTTGTAATAAGTCCTTAGCTAATCCTTTCGTCAAATGATCACCTAAATTCCTTTGAGATCTCACATAAACAACCGATATCACCCCGTGAGAGATCAACTCACGTACCGCGCTATGTCTAACGCCTAAGTGTCGCGACTTACCATTATACACATGACTATAAGCTTTAGACAGTGTAGAAGAGCTATCACAATGGATAGATATCGGTGATATTGGTTTAGGCCATAAAGGAATTTCATGAATCAAATTCCTAAGTCATTCTGCCTCTTTACCGGCTGCTGCCAAGGCAATAAACTCCGACTCCACAGTCGAGCTAGATATACATGTTTGTTTCTTAGAAGCCCAAGAAATGGCACCTCCACCTAAAACAAACACCCATCCACTAGTAGAAGAATGATCTTCTACATTGGATATCCAACTAGCATCCGAATATCCTTCAATCACCGAAGGATATGCAACATAAGTCAAACCAAAGTCTTTGGTAGACTTAAGATATCTCAATACATGAACAACCGCTCTCCAATGACAATTACCTGGGTTACTCGTATATTTACTTAGTTTCCCAACCGCATAGGCAATATCCGGTCGTGTACTAGTCATTGCATACATCAAACAACCAATGACTCGTGAATATTCAAGTTGATTCACGGTTTCACCTTTATTAGGTCCAAGTTTCTCATGAGGCTCAATGGGAGAATTTACCGGAGTACAATTTTCACAATTAAATTTCTTCAACACTTTCTCAATATAATGAGACTGTGTTAGTGAAAATCCTCCCTGATTTCTCTTAATTTTAATACCAAGAATAACATATGTCTCCCCCATGTCTTTCATAAAGAATCTAGAAGATAAGAGTTCTTTACACTTATCAACCTGATTTTGGTTAGTACCAAAAATCAACATGTCATCGACATATAGACAGATTATCACACCGTTGCCGGTATCATCAAATCTACTATAAATACACTTGTCCGACTGATTGAGTTTAAACCCACTAGCTAAGACAACCTCATCAAACTTTTGATGCCATTGTTTAGGAGCTTGTTTAAGTCCATAAATTATTTTACAAGTTTAATACCTTATGCTCGTTACCGGGCATAATAAATCCTTCCGGTTGCTTCATGTATATTTCTTCATCCAAATCTCCATTTAGAAACGTTGTTTTAACATCCATTTGATGGATCATCAATTTATGAATTGCGGCTAAGGCAATCAATAACCTGATTGACGAGATTCTAGCAACGGGAGCATAAGTATCGAAATAATCGATACCTTCCTTTTGCCTAAAGCCTTGTATAACTAACCAGGCTTTATATCGGTCAACAGTACCGTCGACTCTCATTTTCCTTTTGAAAATCCATTTGCAACCTAACGGTTTGCAACCACGTGGTAAATCTGTAAGAATCCACATATTGTTACCCATTATGGAATCCATCTCGTCGTTGATGGCTTCTTTCCAAAATGATACATCCTGAGATTCCATCGCCTCAGAAAATGTTCTTGGATCATCCTCAATATTGTAACAATATGAGTATTGATATCCAACTTCATTTCTCGAACCTTCCACCAAATAAGTAACAAAATCCGGTGGAAATGTTTTTGCTATTCTAGCCCTCTTACTTCTTCGAAGTTCAGAAGACTCGACTTGAGAATCATTAATCTCCACATTCTCCACTCCAACTATCGTAGGAGCAATATACTTTGGTCTGGGAATAGATGTAAATCTATTCTCATCAAATATAGCATCACGTGATTCTATAACCGAATGTACAGCCACGGAATCACTAGGTTCTATAACATAAAACCTATCTGCTTTGGAATGACTAGCATATCCAATGAAAATGCAATCGATGCCTCTTTCTCCTAAAGTTTTAATTTTAGGACCGGGAAGGCTAACAACCGCCCTACAGCCCCAAACTTTTAAGTAATTCAAGTTTGGTTTCTTTTTAAACCAAAGTTCATACGGGGTAGCAGAATTATTTTTATTAGGAATTCTGTTTAGTAGATAACATGCCGTTAACATGGCCTCACCCCAAAACCCACTACTCAATCCCGAGTAGGATAACATGGAATTTACCATCTCTTTTAGAGTACGGTTCTTCCTTTCCGCAATGCCATTTTGTTGTGGAGTATATGGAGCAGTAACCTCGTGTATAATACCTGATGTATTATTTTTATATGATTGAATTTACGTGATTTTATTATGTTTTGTTGACAAATTCTATGTAAAATATCTAAAATTATGATATAATTAGTATAAAATATTAATCTTTGTAGTTTAGTATAGTTAGTAGTAAAAGTTAGTATTTATAATAAAAGTTGTAGTTTTTGTACCGGTTTTAGTAATCGGATATGTGTGTCTATTTTACACGGGTATTTTGTGTTTATTTCATTGCGTAATCCTAAGATGAATGAATCCCGAGTATCGACACTTTTGAAGTCAATACAAGTCAGTGAAAGGAAGTTATAAAGCGTCACACCGATATAAATAATCAAGGGAATAATTGTTTCTAAATCTCAAAAAGGACGTATAATACAAATGGCTCATCGAGAGTATGTTTTCTGAAGAAGTGGTCTTGATGAAAGTTGTAGAGAATTTAACGAGCTTTTCAACGGAAGTTCGATTATGTCATTCTGATATCGAGAATTCAAGTTACGATTTTTAGAAGATTAAGCGTGTAATTATATATAATTATATATATAATTACACAGACAAGTAATGATTATGTGTAACATGGGGAACATGGTGAGGACAAGCTGAAATGATTAGCATCATTACACCGGACCGATCCGGCAAGTTTTCCAGGACCGGTCCGGGAAGGAAGAAAGTCTATAAAAGGGGAGCATCAGAGAGTTCATTTGGAGTGTACCAATATATATACACAATATTCTATATATATTCTCTCCCTCTTCTTTCTCTTTTTCTTCTCCTTCTTAGTTTGTAAATAGGCTTTATGCCAAAATAATGTAGTAGTAGTACGGTAGTAATGCTCGGGAAATTCTCGAAGGTTCGGTGTTGCTGAAATCGTTGTAAAATCAGGAAAAAGACGATTTACGAATCATTGATTGTAATCGGGTAATTTCTATAATAATTATGTTTATGTTTGTTATTTTCTTCTTTTAGTTTTTATAATGTTATTAGGCTAGATCTAATAACTAGCCAAAGTTATGTAATCGTATTATTTCGATCTTTTCGTTAAAAGAATGATGTTAAAATAAAATGACTAAAATTGAGTAAAATGAATCTTTTTCTATTTCGCTACGTAATGATAATATATTCGGAATGAAGTAATCAATCATAATGAATACTACATATAACTGGCGATGAACCCGACCAGAGAAGTCGAGGATATGAGTAAAAATAGAAAACCGGAGGGTAAAAATGGCCGTCTGATTAACGGAATCCTATTTCCTACCCGGGGGCCGATTTGTCCTAATAAAACAAATCTTATTAAAATTTGTATTCGAGATCTTAATAATGTTAAAATCACAGTTTAATTGAAACTACACCGTTTGTATTAAATCGATCCGCTTGACAACCGGAGCCTCTTGAATAACATCGCCATCGACAAATGGAATCACCTCTTTTATCCGGGGTAGATTTGTACTGCACCTGTTTTGACTAACTAAGTTTAGCATGGGGCGGTTGTGGACCTTGGGTGATGACTTTTGACATATGACAATTTCATACGCTCGTGTGAGGAGGAATTGTTGACATTAGAGTACACCGTTTCATTCACTCAATTGGACCTAAAAAGGAAGATCGAACACATTCTATTAATTGAAAAGATCGAATAAATTAATTACATATACTTTGGCTAGTCTAGTCTATAAATTATATATTGGTATCTATATATTTATATATATATATATATTTTACTATTTATGTACATCTATATATATTTATATATCTATATATATTATATTAAAATAACTTTTAAATTACGCATTTATTTTATGTTAGTTAGAGTAGTAGTAATCTGTGTTATAAAATTGCGGTTTAGATCGAGTTAATAGCGACTCTTTGGTGTTTAACCACACTTAAAAGAATTACCACTTTTTTTCCCGAGGATTCGACACCGACTCACCACTTTATCACTACAATTTGACCCGGTACACTTGCCGGTTTAGATCCGTCTAACCTAGAAAAGGTCTCCATCCTCTTCTTGACGCCGCTTCTAAGGTCCAGTTTGGTGACGTCGACTTTTCTACGGCGCCGTTGCCGGGAAACAAAGTCGCTATTTTTTTTTGTGTCTATGGTTACTACTTGTATTAGTTAAAAATTCTCGAGGATAAACCAACACTCTTCTTATCACATTTCTTTTTTATTTTTCGTTGGTATCTACCTTCTTTTAGTACCAATTTTCTTCTTCTTTAAAACTCGAGCATTTTTCTATTTTAATTAGTTGATGACCGAGCGGTAAAGCCTCACTTACTCCTTATAAGCCTGATATAAACGCTTACGAAAGGCGCTGCGGATAGAGAGTAAACGTGGTCAACCCGACTTAGGACTCCTTGGAAAATCTCCAACGGAATCATCTTCTAATAAAAATAAAGAAATGGTGAAGGTAGTGATGAAACAAGCGAGCAGAGGCTAGATCATGCTTTAGGGCATGGACAAAACCCTGTTAATATTAATAATAATCGAATAATAATAATAGGAACAATCAAGATCGGAAACCGAATAATCGTAACAATCCGCCAAACCCGAGACTATCTCGTGATCAAAGCGTAAGGAGAAACCGGACTAATAATCCCATACTTTTACCGAATGAAGGAGCGAATAATTTGAAATTAAGTCTCATCTTTTGGTTTAATTGACGTAAGAGCCCAATTTCTAGGAGAAGATGATGAAGATCCACATCATCATCTCTATCTGCTTGAAGAAGCGTACAATCTGACCAAAAGTCAAGGTGCTCATAAGGAATTAACAAGGATGACTATGTTTCCTTTTTCTTTAAAAGGAAGAGCCGAGGCTCGGTTTATGTCTCTTCCACACCATTCGTTAACTAGTTGGGAGGATATTCAAACTGAATTTTCAAACAATATTTCACTCAGAGACGGAATTTGGAATTAAAAGTCGAGGTTGCTAATTTTAGACAAGGATCTGAAGAAACACTTGGGAATGCGTGGGAAAGGTTTAAAAATTGTTAAGAGCTTGTCCCGATCATGGTTATTCCTTAGATATGCAAATCCAACTTTTCTCGTCAGTAAATTAAGAAAAGATTCACGCATGAGATGTAGATCATGCATGTGGTGGTTCGTTAATGATGAGTGAAGCTCAAAGCAGCTTTACGATGCTATAGAAAAGATTTCCAAAACAATAGAATGTGGGAAACCGGTTCTAGCACTAGAAAAGTAGCTTTTGCGAAGGATGTACGCGTCAAATACGGAAGTTCTAGCACATTTGGAGAATTTAAGTAGAAAGTTTGATGGATTACAACAAGGTAAGAATCAAAATTCAGAAAATAGTACTCCAATGAATACTCAAATTATGATAATGTATCATTAGGGATAGAAGAACCAACGGGATATTCAAAAGAGGAAGTGAGTTTTCTTCAAAGAAGATAGAATTTGAACAATGCATATTCAAACTCATTTAATGCTATTAGAAGAGACCACCCAACTTTTAGATGGTCCGAAAACCCTAGTAAGCCAGGACAACCGCCGTATCGATTCAAATATAAGAATATGAATAATAATCAAGTTTATCAAGGAAATACATCTAATCAAAATTTACAATCATTACCAAGATCTTATCCTCAACATACCACTCAAAGTATACCAAGAACTCAAAGTTCAACTCAACTGCAGAAGGGGTTGAAAAATGGGAAAACCGATGGAAAATATGATGGGTGTAGTATCTACTCAAGCTAAGAATATGGAAACAATGATGACTTCTATAGGTTCATCCAAGAAGGACATGAGTACAATGAAAACATCTATGAGTGGACATGATACCGTAATGAGAACGATAGAAGCTTCATTAAGGAATATGGAAGATCATTTGAGTAGGGAAGGTGAACGTAACAACGAGAGACCTCCGGAGGATTACCAAGTAATCTTGAAAGAAACCCAGAGAGGTGAATGTTGTAGTTGAGAAGTAGGAAACTCATGGTAGTAATGGAGTAGAAAACTTCGGAATAATGAAGTAGAAAATGATTTAGATAACAATGAAGAGACTAAAGATGAACTTGAATTTCTTGATGAGGAAGAAGAAATTATAGAGAAATTCTTGAAAAGGAATAGAAGTTTGGAACCTGAGAAGGAAGGTGAAAAATGGGTAAAAATCCCTAGAATTTTGAAAGACCCCATGGATAAAGATTTAAGGAATCTATTTAAGGAACATGTTAGAGTAGAAGATAAAGAAAACAAGGATGAGAAACAGGAAGAACTGAAGGAATATGAAGTAGAGTTTGATTCAGGAACAAATTAAAAGAAAAAAGTCAAGAACCTGAAACATGGCGATCAAGTAATACTCCAAAGGATAAAGGAAAAGAGAAAATGACTTCAAACCAAAGGTTATAGATTTAGAGTCTTTACCTTTTCCACCTAAAGATCAAATTAAAAGATTAAGATCGATCAGTATGCTCGTTTTCTTGATACTTTTCGTCATATTAATGTTAATATCCCTGTTATCGAAGCTCTGATAAATATGCCTACCTATGGAAAGTTTTTGAAAGATATACTATCAAATAAGAAAAAATTAGAGGAATATGAGAATATATGCCTAAATGAAGAATGTTCTGCAATTGCAAAGATAAGTTACCACCTAAACTAAAAGATCCCGGAAGTTTTACGATTCCGTGTGAAATTGGAGGATTTTTGTTTAAGAAGGTCTTATGATCGGGAGCTAGTATAAATCTCATGTCTTATGAGGATTATAGAAAGCTAGGCATAGGAAAGCTTACTAAGATGAAATGACTCTGCAAATGGCGAGACGGATCGATTAAGTACCCTAGAGGAATTATTGAGGACGTATTGGTTAAAGTAGACAAGTTCTATTTTCCAAGTAGACTTTGTAGTTATGGAAATGGAAGAAGGATTTTCAGCGCCGCTTATCTTAGGACGTCCATTTCTAGCCACTGGGAGAACTTTAATCGATGTTCGAGAAAGGAGAATTAATTTTGAGAGTCAATGAAGATGAAGTTGCTTTCAATATTTTCAAAGCTATGAACCATCAATACACATCACCGTAATCATGTTCTTTTATAGAAGATATTCATTACATCTCATGATAATCGATTACCAACTTTTGAAGATAGATTAGAGGAATGTTTAACTTTATCTATCTATAAAGAAGATGAGAAGACATTGAAATGAAAGAGATAATCCTTTCTCTAGATAAAGGAAGTTTTACTTTTAAACCACCATGGCATAAGTATTTGGAGTTAGAACTAGAAGGACCGCTTCTTAAATCATCAATAGAAGATCGCCTAAGAACTGGAATTGAAACCGTTACCTTTAAATCGAAATATGCTTTTCTTGAAAATGATAACCTTTTACCAGCTTATTATTTCATCAACTTTAACGGCTAAATGGAAGATCAATTACTAGGAATGTTGAAAAAGCATAAGAAAGCTTTTGGATGGACAGTTGCTGATATTCGAGGTATTAGTCCTGAGATATGTGTTCATAAGATAATTCTGAAAGAAGATGCTAAACCTTGTATTCAACCGCAACGCCGCCTCAACCCTAATTTACAGTTAATCGTTAAGAAAGAGGTTATTAAGCTATTAGAAATGGGAATAATTTTTCCTATATCGGATAGTGAATGGGTAAGTCCAACTCAAGTTGTACCAAAGAAAGGAGGTTTCACAGTGAAAGAGAATGATAAGAATGAATGGATTCCAACAAGGGAAATTACAGGATATCGAATGTGCATTGATTTTAGAAAACTAAATGATCATACTAAGAAAGATCATCATCCACTTCCATTCATAGTACAAATGTTGGAACGTTTAAGTGGTCATAAGTATTACTGTTTCTTAGATGGTTATTCAGGATATTTACAGATTTTCATTGCAAAGTTAGAGATAGGAAAAGACTACTTTCACTTGTCCTTATGGAACTTTTGCTTATAAAAGAATGCCGTTTGGTTTATGTAATGCTCCAGCTACTTTCCAAAGATGTATGATGTCTATATTTTCTGATATGGTTGAGAAATTCTTAGAAATTTTTATGGACGACTTTAGTGTTTACGGAGACTCTTTTGATGGCTGTTTGTTACACTTAGAACGAGTGTTACAACGCTGTGAGGATACCAATTTAGTGCTTAACTGGGAAAAATGTCATTTAATGGTATCGAAGGAATTGTACTAGTCATAGAATCTCTCAAGTAGAATTGAAGTTGATAAAGCTAAAGTCGAGGTAATCGAAAAATTGCCTCCACCAGTTAATCTAAGAACGTTAAGAGGATTTCTTGGACATGCAGGATTTTATAGGAGATTTATTGCAGATTTTTCAAAGATAGCAAAGCCTCTAAGTCATTTGCTTGAAAAAGAAGTATCTTTTAATTTTGATAGTAAATGTATGGAAGCATTTAAGACCCCGAAGCTTAAGTTGATTCTTGCACAAAGATTGGTGGCACCAAACTGGGATTTACCTTTTGAGATTATGTGTGATGCAAGCGATTTAAATTGTAGGAGCTGTTTTTAGGTCAAAGGTATAATAGAATTCTCAAAGCTATTTACTATGCATCTCATACGTTAAATGCAACTCAACTAAACTATGCAACTACAGAAAAAGAGCTGTTGGCTGTAATTTTTGCCTTAGATAAGTTTAGATCATATATTGTTGGCTCTAAGGTAATAGTTTATACAGACCATTCAGCATTGAAATATTTACTGAGTAAGAAAGATGCGAAACCACGCCTTCTTAGATGGATTCTTCTACTTCAAGAATTTGATATTGAGATTAAAGATAAAAAAGGAAGTGAGAATGTAGTAGCAGATCATCTAAGTAGAATGGAAACTGAGGAAGAAATAGGAAATGAAATTAAGGATTCGTTTCCTGATGAACAACTGTTTAGAATAGATATGCCTTCAACCATGCAGGTTATTAAAGAAAAGAATTCCTTCTAAGGAAAATTCACCTTGGTTTGGAGATATCATTAACTACTTAACTCGTGATTACATTCCGTCTCATTGGACTTGGCAAATGAGAAAAGAAGTTCTTTATGACTTAAAATTTTATTACCGGGAGGAACGGATCTTTTCCGTAAATGTTCGGATGGAATAATCAGAAAATGTGTGCCTCGATAATGAAATTTTAAGTGTTTTATCGCTTTGTCATGATCGTGAGGCGAGGAGGTCATCATGGAGGATGGAAAACCGCTTTTAAAGTCTTGCAATGTGGTTTTTATTGGCCTACACTTTATAAAGATGCGATAACGTATGTTAAATCTTGTGAGTCTTGTCAAAATGGGGAAATGTATCTAAAAACATGAAATGCCTATGCAACCTATTTTAGAATGTGAGTTATTTGATGTTTGGGGTATAGATTTCATGGGACTTTTCCTATATCTTTTGGAAAAAGATTTATTCTTGTAATGGTAGATTATGTTTGAAATGGGTAGAAAGTCAAGCTCTTCCCACTAATGATACCAAAGTTGTTATACGATTCCTTAAAAAAGAATATATTTACACGTTATGGCATTCTAGGCGATCATTAGTGATAGAGGTTCGCACTTTTGCAATCGACCATTTACTAAGTTAATTGAAAAATATGGTGTAACGCATAAGTTAGAACGCCTTATCATCCGCAAACCGGTGGTCGAGGTAGAGGTGTCAAATAGAGAGATTAAAAGAATCATAGAAAAACAAGTGGATTCAAACCGTAAAAAGCTGGCGATTAGATTAGATGATGCAAGCATGGGCATCTGTAATGCCTTTTAAAACTCCAATTGGTCGTTCTCCTACAAATTAGTCTTTGTAAATCTTGTCATCTCCCAGAGAGTTAGAACACCGAGCATTCAGGCTATTAGATTTTTAAATTTCGATCCTAAGGTCGCCGGTGATGATCAGATTACTTGATTAATGTAATTAGAAGAATTTCGCCTTTGATTCATATGAAAATGCTCGAATCTACAAGGAACGCACTAAATCGCTCCATGATAAGAGAATATATAGTCGTGAGTTCCATGTAGGTGATCGAAAGTGTTATTGTACAATTCACGTTTGAAGTTGTTTCGTGTAAGCTTAAATCACGATGGACAGGACCATTTAAAGTAACACGAGTTTATAACCGAGTCGTTGAACTAAGCGATGGGAATACAACTTTTTAGCCAATGGTCACAGGTGAAGCTATTTCGGAAGGTGAAGAAATCTCTCCGATAAATGAAGTGATATTGCCGATCGACCTCCGAAAGACTAAAAGCAAAGGTTTTAAAAGTCGAAAGTATCAAATCACCAGGTTTTATCTTTACTTTTTATGTCTAAACTAGTTTCGCTTTTTACCGGATAGACGTAAAAGAACCTGGATGTCTTTTTAGATAGATTAGGAGTTTTTGTTTTGCTTTTAAAGTTTGGTTTTAATAGAGATATCGCTTTACTATAGAAGCCTTAGTTTTTGAACAAAACAAGCAATTGTTGAGAGAGAAAAAATTGAAAGAAGTTTGTAATGGTACGTCAAGAAGCTCGAGCAAAGAGAAGGGCTAAGTTTTTAAGGAAGTGCGTAATCTGTGGAAAAAATTGAACACAAGTGGGCTTATGTGGGAAAAATTTAACTCAATCTCGTGAGTGAGTGTTTGAATGTAATTAAGTAAGGAACGATTAGTGGTTAACCGAAAATCCCGATGGACTTCCAAGACTTAATTCAAACGCTACATTTCTAGGATATAGTTTGCTTGAAAGGTATGTTAGAAACTGGAGTTTGTAGAAATTGAAGAATTAGAAACCCCGTAGAGTTCAAGTATTTTATTGTTTTTAGTTTTATAAAATTTTTGCATAACTTTGAAAATCTTATAAAATTGGATCTTTATAAAATTAAGGAGTTTTATAAAAGTTTTATAAAAAGTTTTTTAAGTTTTTAGATATTTTATAAGAATTAATAGAAATTTATTGAATTTTTATAAACTTTTAAATAAGTTTTATAAAGATTTTATAAATTTTGAGAAATTGTTATAAAATTTATGAATTTTATTTTCTATTTTTATTAAGTTTTTATTGAGTTTTATAAGTTTTATATCAAAAATCCAAAAAATAAAAATTTTCAAAAAAGCATAAAAATTGCATACGGATCGATCCGGCCCTTACACCGGACCGATCCGGGATCGATTTAACCTAAAGGGACGGGGACACTTTCTTCTTTCTCATTTCCAACTCTTTTCAGCAGCAGCCGCACCACCTCCACCCCAAAAATTTTCTTTTTCTCTTCAAAATACAATTTACACTAAACCATTACATATATTCTTCCTCTTTTGTTCTCCTCTCTTCAACACAAGTGAAGAATTTGAAAAAGATCAAACACAAGTTCCATTTCATCCCGGAGGCTTATTATCGACTTTTTCGGCCACTTTTCACGGTTTTTGTTCATTATAAGGTATAATTTGTTTACTCTAGTTATCAATTTCATAATTTTTATAATTTTTAGATTTATTTTCAACTGTTTTGAATTTTTCGTGTGTTGTGACATCTTATTTTGTGTTGTTTTTCTGTTGTTTTTATTGTTGTTTTGTCAATTCAATATCGTAGAATGGCCTCATCCAAATAAAAATCTCTAAGAAAAGAAAGCCTAATATTCCAATAGAAATACCAGTCGTAGAATTAAGAGATTTAACACCGGAAGAAGAATCTGTTAGTTTTGCTGCTACAGCTTCACCTCAAGCTAAGAATGCTTATAGGAATATCTATAGTAAATGTGGAGTTGTGTTGGAAAGAGGCTTAGATTTTGATGACTTAGGAGAGGAGGTTAGGCGTATTTTTGCTAGACGCCAATGGTTGGATTTTGCAGCTCAAAGGACAGGAGAGATCAATACTACCTTAGTGGCAGAATTTTATGCAGTTTTGTCTACTTTGACACCCACCGAGGGTAGTATGATAGAGTCTATTCCCCCAGGTCTAGACATGTTTCTTTTAGTCCGAACTGATTAATCTTTGTTTTAGAGTAGAAGTTTTTCCAGATGAAGAAGATTATAGAGTTTGTTTATGGATTAGATGATCTGCTATGTATGAGCAGATTGCCTCAGAGCTCGAGAGGAGTTTGATGCTACAAAGCAGTGGGTGGACAAATGATTTAATTACGGGAAGTGTTTTAGATCCGAGGGCAATCAAAAGATTTTTAAGCCATACTCTCTATCCCACTACCAAACACACCGCTTTGGTAAAGAGGATTTATGCATTACTTGGGCGATGATTCATGATGTTAAGGTGGATGTGGGGAAAATCATGTATAGAAGGGTTTCGAGTTTATTGTTATCGCCAAGGCAGGGAGTCACATGTACTTTCCTGGCTTTATTTCAGATTTATGTCGTAGATCAGGAGTTCCTTTCCTGTCTAACGACAAGTTGATGATGGCAGATGAGTCCCTGATAGGCCCTAGTCTGAGGAGGTCTCCAGAGGGTTCGATAGACTCGATAGTTAGACGTAATACCCTCCACCACCCACCGGGCCCACCTGGGCCAAGATTTTCATCTTTTTCTGAGCAACAGCAGACTTCTCTCCCAAACACTATTACATACGATATGTTTCAATCCTTAGTATCAGATGTAGCCCGAGGACAGGCTAATATGGCTTTGTTTGCTGAGCAGAGTAGGCAGTGGAGTGATGATTTACGTAGAGTAGGATGCCGAGACACGAAGCAGATG